>CP136063.1:109814962-110044532 GCA_032622095.1 Siphonodentalium dalli
ATATACGTCCAGGAGATCACTGTGGGTTCCATAGTACGTTCAAATCCGGTGAAAAAATAAGATAAGCAAAGTTATTAGATGAGAAACTGAACGCACGCCTTAGTTGACTCAGAATAGGGTACGAGTTGACTTTTTTCGGAGGGTACGAGCTGGTCAGGATACGAAATGACTTGTTCCCACGATAGCGCCGTGTGGTGTGACCGGACGTTCGATCGAACACAACCATGTTTGAAATTGGCCGCCTCCTCGCCACAAAATGCTCGATAAATGTCTCTTTTTTGGAAAAGGAAGATGAAAGGTATGTCAGGGTGATGCAGTAGCACATGTATTACCCGGGAAACATCGCGGTTTGGTCGTATCTTGCGTCATATTCTTCCTTTCCGGACTTGAAGAAAAAGCTCCGTTACCAGCGATGGGGAAAGTTGGACTATACATTCAATGTATAGTCAATTTTGGACTATGTAGGAGTATACCTTACTAGGAATTATTCGTGGTAGCTTTATCATGACGACGGAAATTAACATTTTGCGCATGCGCAATAGTAATATCCTGTTATACGGTCAAGGTCGGAAATTTTGCGTGGCTGTTTTTGGAGTCAGTTTTGTGTGATGTTGACAAATGACCAATGCCTGATACAAGCATTTAAGTGCGCCGATTGTGGGAACTTTTGGCGTCAACTTGTGGCGGGGAGTACCGACTGAAAATATATGGTGAGATAATAAGGCCAGCATTCATTGTTTAGTTGAAAAATGTTGTGAACACAGAAGTTGGAATCACTGACCACAGGTTTTGGTAATTTTATAAACCTTTTTCATGAGAATGATGTGACCGTTGAAGTAAATAAATGACCAGGTTTCTAACTAGCAAACCGGAAGTAGATCAAATATCCAGTGAGGAAATTGGAATTTCTTTCGTTGTAATACTATTTACCCTATCGACGTTAATTACTTGATCATGTCAATAACGCGCGATATTTGGGAATCGACTTCACAAACAATCTCTCATTTAATGCCCACATACAACGAACAACTCTAAGTGCAAATCAGTCCCTGGGATTCTTAAAAAGGAATATCAAAACACAAAATAAAGCACTCAAGAAAGCAGCTTATCAGGCCATGGTTAGACAAAAGTTAGAGTATGCCGCTGCAATTTGGTCCCCTCATACCTCAGAAAACATAACTAAAATTGAACGAGTACAAAATCGGGCCATCCGTTGGATTTTTAATGACTATTCAAGATTCTCAAGTTTGTCAAAAATGAGGACAGAATTAGAACTGAAACCCCTTGAGGACAGAAGAACCATCTCAAAATTATCCCTCTTCAGTAAAATAGTCCATAATCACGTAGATATTACAATCCCAGATTACCTTCAGAAACCACTCAGACACAGCAGATATAGCAACGCTGACACTTATCGTCGAATTCATACTGGGCCAAACTATTTTAGACATTCATTCTTCCCATCAACTGCTATACTCTGGAACCAACTCCCGCCTGATCTGATCAAGCTCTCTGACCCTGACCAGTTCAGGAGGGGAGCTTATCAGCTACAACCATGAACCTGACAGCAACCTTTGTTTTTAAAATGCTTTTATCTGTACATATTCTTTTAACTGACAAACTTGTCACCCTATCACTCTATTCTCCACTAACTTGCACCGACTGCGCCTGGTGATAACACCCACATATGGGGGTCTACCAGTATCAATAGATAGATAGAATTAACCGTCGCGCGTTCATACACATATAATATGATATAATTAACACTAGCTTTACTTACACTACAGTGTTCGTCTTACTAAAGATTCTTCCAACTATTAGCACAGGCCTTCTAAACAGTGATAATTGAGTGATATTTTGGATTTTGAAGTAATTAGACCACTTACCTTGTATAGAAGTACCAGGTGTGCATCAAGCACTTGGGTCGAAATTTGGTCATGTCGTCATTGTCGATAAATAAAATAGGTTAAAGTCTATTTTTTCATCCAATTTACCATTAAACTGCGATGTTTTTACAGCAACTGGTGCCTCTATTTTTGAAGAAACATATGCCGTTGGCAGAATCAATGTATCTCACCTGTATTATGTCTATTATTCAACAAATATGACTTGTTTCTTTCAGACATTTTACATGGCGCATCGGCCAGAATCAGGACCGGTCAACGTCATAAATCGTTCTCAGCTACCTATTACAATTTCCTGATATGATGATGACGTAGCAATATGGCGACCAGCCTGTGTTAATGAACCGTTTTAAAAAATTGAAACATACGGGCACACACTTTTGTGTGACCCAAATGAAACGGGAATAAGTCAACCGATATTATTGATGACGTCGTGTACTCAAATATTCGCCACTATCGCGGACATGCTGGTGAACACAGTGGCCGAAATATAAAATCTAAAATGACGGATAATTCGAGAAGAGGGCATCCTACAACAATTTGGACAGCGGATTCGTGTTTATCGTAATTAGAAGCACATGTTGGAGTATAATATAGTGGTAAAATATAATATTTGAAAAGATTTGAACACTTTGAAAAATATTGGGTCGAAATTTGTAAATTTACAACCTTTCTTATGCACTCCTGTCTCTTTCTTAGTATTTGATGCATTAAATTTCTATTTATTAAGATCTCAGTCACTGTTTAGAAGGCCTGTGACTATTAGAAAGAAAGAAACGTTTTTTGCAACCGTTTACGAGAATGTTTCTGTCGGTTGAGCACCCGCGTGACACCAGAACTTAGTTCCGGTTAAATTGGGACACACTAATAGTTGTAGTCAGAGCCCGAGTCCGAGTCCAGTAAAATGTGTAGTTGGGATTTTCAATTTCGTTTATTGTCGTTAATATAATTCCAATAATGATGAATTTTGGTTTGTGGTAAGTTATGCCAATCACAAATTAAAAAAACTAAACAGATAATTTGTAAGTCTTATGTTTCAACTTTTATCGACATTCGTGATTCGACCATGCAACGTGGAATCGGGTCAAGGGGAAATTAACGCACGGGGTATTCTATCACTCAAAATCATTCAAATGTGCTCAAACTCCATTCATGTATCAGGCCTAGTGAATATAAATAGAACTGGTTTTCCTTGTAACTTCTATATTTCGTCGCACCGTGGCCCATTCAATTAAACACTATTGGTAACAAAGAAATATAGAAAGGAGAATTGATATAAATACAACATAAAACCCACATAAATATGGCAAGTTTATTTTTATAATTTTTTACATCAAAATATTTTTAAAACTTTTAATAGACAATATAACATTTCAAGTTCTTGCTATTGACAAAGAGTGCCGGCTTAGTCTGGGCAGCTGGAACATCACGGGCTCGGCAATCGAACACAACCGGGAGTAGCTAGTTCTGTAATCGAGTACAACTAAAGTAATGGTGCTAACTGAAACAGACGTAATATTTTAACAAATTTATTACTTCAAAATAAACATTTCAAGGTACGAATTGTGGCAAAAGAAGGTAGTATTATATATCTTGATGTCATTAAGTATATATAAGCGTGTATAGTACAGACATTTCGGAAGTGTGGGTAAATAAAAAACATGTTTTAAAATTTCGTGATTTCTGCTGCAGAATTGCTTATATACCTGGACTTTATTCTTACTTATTAGTCCTTTTTTTTTTTTTTATAAAACTACCACTGCCTGTGCACTGACTGGTTAACCGTTAACAATAACAGGTCTGGCAAATGTGAGAATACAGCTACAATAGCACTAGAAATACATTTCTAATGCCATCGGGTCTATGCCATCTATGCCATCGGGCCCATATGTTTGATCAGTGCAATCTAAGTAATTCTAGCTGAAAATGTGTTTTAACATATATGTAAGTCATATACATATATAGACATTTATAGTTGACCGTACTTACTCGACTATAATTACTATAGTATTAATATTCAATAAACTTGACAGCTTGGGCTATAATTCCTTAACAATTGCAACAACTTGCTCGTAAAAATTTAAAATGGCGAAGTTTGTTTACCACGTTGCAGAGGTCGAGGGTCATTGGCGAAAGGTCGAGGTCACCAGCAGTTTCCCGACTCTTAAGTATGCTTGGAGTCAGGTCCGTCCTAGTCTGAATACATACTGTCTAATTACATTGACAGTATGAAAATCCAAGAGCCTGTGTATGATCGCGCAAGATCGCGACAGGAATAACGAAGATCAAAGACCATTTATAGGCATATGCATCTATAAATACGCTAACGCCGCATATCATTATCATCAGTGGCATGTAATCTCAAAGAATATTCCAACAAACCACGTGTTTCTGATTGTATCTTGGACGAAATAACTTGATTAAAATCTACACATTCCGAGGTGAAAAACCGACAATACCTGACAACGGTTTCAGTCATGCGCAGTCAAATTCGTAAACAGTTGTACAAAAAGTAGTATCAACCGAAACGGACAAATCATGTTTCAATGTTCCGGAAAACGACGAAAGATCGCTCTGTCTTGTGAACAGAGCCAGCCAATGCAGTCACAGGCACCTGTTGATTCTACTACGTATCAACGTCATATTTTATGTTGGTGAGTGTTTCCCAAAGGACATGTTCAATAATAAGTTACATAGGCCATTTTCCATCCATTAATAGGAATCTTTCAGCACTTTATTGTAGGCCTATTATTTTTTTCATCTGCCTGTTTTATAATTTTACTAGCAGGTTAACCATCTACTGGCGGCAATCGTCTGAAACATGACATTTAAAAATATATATAATTTTTTTGAATATTTTTAAGTTAATTTAAAAAAAAAATAATTTAAATTTAAAATTTTGTTAATTAATTTTTAAAATAATTTTTTTAATTTAATTTTTTGTTTATTATTGAGTTAATTCTGCCGTTTTAATTTTTTAATTTAATTTTTTGTTTTTCAATGAGTTAATTCTGCCTTTTTTTTAATCAAGAGAAATATGGCACCCGTCCCTAAAAGAGGTACATCGGATGGGAAAACTGACCCGATGAAAATCGCCCCCGTTTCTAGGAACGGCAGACATAAAAATCACACAACACGCTCATGTCTGGATAGACACGCTCACGTCATAATCCAGACATAAGAAGCACACTACACGCATACGCACTTTATAGCGACGTGTCATATACAAAAGCCGAAGGGAATAAAAAAGAGCGTTATTCGGTTAACCAACCGAAATATGGGAAATATAAAGAGCGTTATTGTATAAGCCAATTTAGCACTCATGCCAATGACGGTGACTGTGGAGTGGATAAGAAATGAAGGAGCCGGCCTGTCTGCCCGTGCGATAACTCAAAACTTTCTATATGATCGCAACCAAATTTGGTATGCGAGTTTCTCAGCCCAAAATACAGATAAGTTTGCAGTGTGCATGTATGGACGACAATGTGATTTGTGACCCGGCACGAGACAGGACATGAACCAATCAGATATGTGTAAAATATTGAGGAGGGTAACAAAGTGTTTGGATACTAATTGATTGTTTGGAGACTGATGAGTCCACAATATGTCCTTAACTATTAGGAAATGCGATAAAGATGGCAATTCCAATAACAATAATAATAATTATAATAACACCTACAAAACCAGTTATAATTTTTAGTCGAGTTTTTTCCAAAACTCGACTTATAGTTTGATGAGGGACGGAGGGCGGTAGGCGGGCGGCGCACGGGGCGGGCGGGGCGGCGTGTTTTGCTTATAACTCAACCGTTTATTGACGGATTAAAAACATGTTTGGTGTGTTAGTACATATCCATGCACGTAAGCTGCAGACAAAAAAATCGGGTTCGTCCGCACATTTATTACAGAGTTATGGCCCTTTGCCATTTTTCACTGATTTTAGGCTCGTTAGCGCAACAACTTCAACAAACGTTATCCGATTTGATTGAAATTTGGTATATAGGTGTCTCCCAAGAATATCTCGTTCGAGTTCGAAAACCAGCCAGGTCCGATAAAATTTGATAGAGTTATGGCCCTTAATTAGTCATTTTTTTCAAAAATTTTCAGCTCGTTAGCGCGATAATTTAACAAACATCATCCTATTTGATTGAAATTTTTATATATAAGTGTCTCACAAGAATACCTCGGACGAGTTAGAAAACCGGCCCGGTCCGATAAAATTTTATATAGTTATGGTCCTTAAGTAGTCATTTTGTACGAATTTTGAGCTCGTTAGCGCGATAACTTCAACAAACGTCCCTGATTTGTTTAAAATTTGGAATAGACATACTTGCCAAGAATATTTCGGACGAGTTCGAAAACCAGCCTGGCCCGATAAAATTTGATAGAGTTATGGCCCTTAATTAGTCATTTTTCCTATTAATTAGTCTACCGATACTGATGCACACCAATTGGCGGTAGCCACCGGCGGTAAGCCACCGCGCGGCGAAAACGAGACACAGCATCTCTGATGACAGATTGATAGTCACAACCGGATGTGGGGACAATGTGTCTTGCAACCAGGGGGGGGGGGGGGTCGGAAAAAAATTCCAGGCACGTATGATGGGGTGGGTGGGTGTCTCTCGGGTCCAAAAAGCATTTTTTTTCCATTCCTGCTATTGAGTCTTATTTTGATGTGTTTTGAACAGAAACAGGTCATATATAGTTAATAGTAATGCTATACTATATATAGAGGTTATCAGATGTTGGATCAGTTGCACAATGGCCAACAATAACCCAAATTCAACTTGATAGAACTGGAAACTGCGCTATTGGAAAAATAAAATTTAATCAGGATTCCATCTACTGATACAACAAAATAAGAATAACAATGCAGAACTCAGCTGAAAATAAGCAATAAAATGAAAGCACACTTGACCATATGTGACATGGAAATAAAGATATAATAAATAATGGAATAAAATAGACTTTTGACAACGTAAAACATAAAATCTTAACAAATAAAATTAATAAATTGAAGGCCAGCCGGGCCAGCTTGAACAATTTCAAATTGTTTTCCAAGTTAATGTGGATCAGCTTGTAATGTTGATCACAGTAACAAAGATTTTATCGTCACTGCATGATATCGTGAGCAAAAATGAAGTGAGATTGGGCTATCCATTCATATTATTACCAATTATTACGAAGCCTATTACTTCAGGCAGTGGCTACCAGCCTGCCATTACACGCTATAACATGTTTCCTCAGTTCTGGTTTCTGAGAGGCCCCAAGAAGAGTCACGCGGCTATATCATGGTTGTGTTTGGTATTAGCATTATTCTTCAAACTGGGATAAACTGGGATGAACAGTTGTATTTCCACATGTTTTGATAAACAATTTGGTTCCAGCAATACAGTAATGCCCTAATTAAACGACTCCATAACCACAGCAGAATAATGGGTAATTTTTCAGGGGAGAGCTTTCCGATGAATGACAACAAGCCATATTTCCAACTAAATCCTGACAAATTACCCATTATTTTGCTGTGGTTATGGAGTCAATTAATTAGGGCATTACTGTATATCACATAGCAAATATCAATATATCAAATAATCTGAAATTTGTTGTACCGGTACCATGTATTCTGTAGAATACTCAAATGTGATTATGTGACTAGATCATGTGACTATATATGATGAAAATGAATGTTAATAAAAACTTTGGCACTCTGCCTATATATCCCTAGAAATGTGATTATGTTGACACATTTCTTGATTAATGACACTTATATGATCAATTCAAATAGCATCGTTATCTCATTATGCACTGTTCTATTCAAATAATCGCGCAATAAATTATGATAATGCAGAATAATCAGCTATTTGGTTGCTCAATTGATAATTTAGGGGGGGTGGGTGTCCAAAACTGACCGGAAAAAAATTCCTGAAACGGAAAAAAAAAGGGTGGGTGTCCAAAATTGCCTGGAAAAAAAGGCCGGAAACGGAAGAAATTGGGTGGGTGGGTCCCCGAGGCCGGAAAAAAATTTAAATGATCATACGTGCCTGAAAAGTTTTTCCGACAATCCCCCCCCCCCCCCCCCTGTTGCAACGGGGTAATTTAAAGATACTAAATCCGATCAGACGCTCCTAAATTACTATTTCTTTGGCTTCGGGGGTAAAAAATATTTCATTCGAGTCAAGGACCCACCAATCAAAGCTAGGAGTGATCAGATATTGATGTTTTGAATCTACTATTTTAATTTTGTAGTGGCCCAGTAAACTGTCGACGAGAAGAACTTATCTGACCAGATAGGCCTAGCGGATAAAGATCAATAACTTTAAAATCCAGTCGCTTTTTTGTGTCAGATCTATTTGACAACAGTTTCTGGCAAAATTTCGTTGAACAAAACGTTGATAAATAACAGGTTTTGGACAATTTTATACTATAGTTGACAATTTTGATAATTGAAGCGGCATTTCAAAAAATGTTGTTGTTGTTGTTGGAATCTGCTGATATGGTGACCGTCGAATTGGATTGAGTACCTTTAATAACGACCACACGAGTGAGCAAACGGTTATGAAACATTCATAGCACAACACATACTTGGTGTTTGTAGTAGGTCGGACAATATATTTTAAAGACTTTCTTTGACACAACTCAGATATTACTGAAGTTTCCTATCTAGGTTGTCCACAACTGCTATTGACTAATTTTGGTATGACTAGGCCTAATTGCTAATATTATGTGCTGACTAGCTTTAACTTTAAACTTAAACTCCAAGTTAACGTTCATATGCCTGCTTTTTGTTTTAATAGACAAACATTTTAGTAACATATCGTTTGACTGTTAGCTTTAACTTTAAACTTAAACTCCAAGTTAACGTTCATATGCCTGCTTTTTGTTTTAATAGACAAACATTTTAGTAACATATCGTTTGACTGTTAGCCACTATTTGGCATTGGTTTTGTTCCGCCTCCGATTCCGGGTTTTATTTTTTGTATCAACCGATAAAACTGCCGATCAAACATTTAGACATTGTTACCTTTAAAATTACACGGTGAAAATGGATTTTTGTTAAATAAACACACTAAATGCAGTGGAACTTGATGTTCGTCACCTATTATGGCAAAACGTTAGGTATTTCAAGGTAACTACCGCTCGGATTTCAACAGAATGCCTGATAATTATATTTAATTAACTAATATATATCTCGACGGGAAAGAACTGACAAACAACTCCAGGCGTAATATGACAATAATGGAGACCCCAGGCTAGGTCCGTCCTAGCCTGGGGGCTCCATTATTGTCAATGTAATTCTAGACAGTATGTATTCAGACTAGTCCTGGTTAGTGTTCGGCTTTGCTATGCCGAACACTAAACACGTTTTACAAAATATTGAATAAAACAGTGATTTTGGGGTCGTTCGGCCAAAAAACATGGCTGCCAGCAGCCATCTTGGATTTTACTCTTTGCATGACTAAATCCTTTGGCGCGGCTACAGGTCGTTGCGTTGGTCGGAAGTTTATGAAATTTGTCACGGATGTTAACACTGACATGTAGATGGGAACGAGTGATTTTGGAGTCGTTCGGCCAAAAAACATGGACGCCAGCAGCCATCTTGGATTTTACTCTTTGCATGACTAAATCCTTTGGCGCAGGCTACAGGTTGTACCTTTGGTCTAATCTTTATGAAATTTGTCATGAATGTTGACATTGACATGTAGATGGGAACGAATCATTGTGGGGTCATTCAGCCAAAAAACATGGCTGCTGGCGGCCATCTTAGATTTCAAAATTCAATCCATTGGCGCGGGCTACAGGTCGTACTGTTCGTCTGATCATCATGAAATTTGTCATGGATGTTAATATTGACATGTAGATGGGAACGAGTCATTTTGGGGTCGTTCGGCCAAAAAACATGGCCGCCAGCAGCCATCTTCGATTTTACTCTTTGCATGACTAAATCCTTTGGCGCGGGCTACAGGTCGTAGCTTTGATCGAAAGATCATGAAATATGTCAGGGATGTTAACAATGACATGTAGATGGGAACGGGTCATTTTGGGGTCGTTCGGCCAAAAAACATGGCCGCCAGCAGCCATCTTCGATTTTACTCTTTGCATGACTAAATCCTTTGGCGCGGGCTACAGGTCGTAGCTTTGATCGAAAGATCATGAAATATGTCATGGATGTTAGCAATGACATGTAGATGGGAATGAGTCATTTTGGGGTCGTTCGGCCAAAAAACATGGCCGCCAGCAGCCATCTTCGATTTTACTCTTTGCATGACTAAATCCTTTGGCGCGGGCTACAGGTCGTAGCTTTGATCGAAAGATCATGAAATATGTCATGGATGTTAACAATGACATGTAGATGGGAACGAGTTATTTTGGGGTCGTTCGGCCGAAAAACATGGCCGCCAGCAGCCATCTTGGATTTTACTCTTTGCATGACTAAATCCTTTTGCGCGGGCTACAGGTTGTATCTTGGTCTAATCTTTATGAAATTTGTCATGAATGTTGACATTGACATGTAGATGGGAATGAGTCATTTTGGGGTCATTCGGCCTAAAAACATGGTCGCTGGCAGCCATCTTGGATTTCAAGATTCAATCCATTGGCGCGGGCTACAGGTCGTACTGTTCTTCTGATCATCATGAAATTTGTCATGGATGTTAATAATGACATGTAGATGGGAACGAGTGCTTTTGGGGTCATTCGGCCAAAAAACATGGCCGCCAGCAGCTATCTTGGATTTTACTCTTTGCATGACTAAATCCTTTGGTGCGGGCTACAGGTCGTAGCTTTGGTCAAATGGTCATGGATGATAACAATGACATGTAGATGGGAACGAGTCGTTTTGGGGTCATTCTGTCCAAAAACATGGCCACCAGCAGCCATCTTGGATTTTACTCTTTGCATGACTAAATCCTTTGGCGCGGGCCATTTTGGATTTCAAAATTCAATCCATTGGCGCGGTCTACAGTTTGTACTGTTCGTCTGATCATCATGAAGTTTGTAGGTCGTAGCTTTGGTCAAATGGTCATGAAATTTGTCATGGATGTTAACAATGACACGTAGATGGGGTCAATTGGCCTAAAAACATGGCCGCCAGCAGCCATCTTGTATTTTACTCTTTGCATCACTAAATCCTTTGGCGCAGGTTAGACATTTCAATTAGCACCTTTCCTATTCCTCCATTTACTGTCAACCATTAAATTATTCCCCTACCTAAGTTGAGCTACAGTGTCATTGACACTTTCATATGATATATCTCCTTGCTTTGACATTTAACGGACCTCTGATATATGCATGTTTGATATCATCATGCTTTGGAAAGGCTATCCTTTATGTTCATATATGCAAAGTTTCCATTTGACTTAATCCGAAGACATACAAGCAATATAACTTCCTCCCTTGATTCTGGGCTTAAAGTCCATTATAGAAGAGCAAAGGGACTGGACTCGGTCCAAAAACAGCATCATCCCAACCGATATCCCAGCTGTTGTGGACCGAGAAGACTTGGTCTAACATGTACCAGTGGATTCTCCCACTCAGTTATAAAATGCTCTATCATTCATCTGGATCAGTTTTTAGGAAAAATATGCAGATCTATGACACATAATACAGTAATGCCATAAATAATCAACTCCTTAACCACAGCAGAATTATGGGTAGCTTTTCAGGATTTAGTCGGAAATATGGCTTGTTGCTATAAATCGGAAAGCTCTCAGTAAGTTAACAATAATTCTGCTGTGGTTATGGAGTCGATTATTTAGAGCATTACTGTACAAGTACAGAAGGAGCCTTATTTATAGGAGGGAAGGAGTATTTGATATAGAAATAAGGTGGCAGCTGCCAAGTGTTTGAAGCAAAGTTAAATTCTAACTTATAGACCGACCATTGTGTAATAACAAAATATCATAATTTGAATTCAAACAAAAAATGGCTACCTATAACTACCTGAACAAGTCTGATTATTGTGTGTCTGTCATTTGCAGAATGAGGTCCCCAGAGGGTAAATTTAGTGACGCTGTCCTGCACAGTGGGCTATATAGCATCATCAAATTTACCCTCTGGGGACCTCATTCTGCTTAGGCCGCAACTGCTATGTGAGACCTAGGATCATATTTAAGTTCGCTAGTTGAAGTTGGTGATGTTCACCCGTTAATCACCTCGATTATGCATTTTATTTTCTGCAAATAATTTGGGGATATAGAAACTTCCCAGAAGGGAAAAAATAACCAAAAACAATGAAATCAATATTAATTTTGACTATAGATACTTTCCAGAAGATGAGGTCTAAGCAGAATGAGGTCCCCATAGCATCAATAAATTCACCCTCTGGGGACCTAATTTTGCAAATGACAGACACACTAAATCAGGCTGTACCTGAAAGAGGTTATGGTTACTGCCACATAAACAGGCATGGATCTTTTGAACCTCAAAAATTTTGTTGTAGTAATTTGGTATTGATAGGGATCTCTTGTTTTCTAATGTAATTACACTGTTCAAAGACATTTGCCTGATCACAAACTTATAAATCATGAAGGTTTGTGGTTAGGCAAATGTTTGTAAACTGTGTAATTATATTTTGAAACACAGATTATTCTAATAATTACAGCTCAACAGAATATATCAATTAACACAAAAGTGCATTTTGAGTTGGCTATATCGTTAAAGTTTGGGCACTTTAAGAATGTGTATGTATGTCAGAGTGAACACTTTAATTTCTAAGCTGAATGTATTTGCCCTAACTACTTATATGGAAGTACAATTTGACAAGTACTGACTCTTGTAGTTTACAGAGTCTCAGTCTTTACAGTCAGGTGAGTTACAGTAATTACTATACAGTAATGCTCTAAGTAATCGACTTCTTAACCACAGCAGAATTATGGGTAACTTTTCTGGATTTAGTCGGAAATATGACTTGTTGCCATTCATTGGAAAGCTCTCGGGGAGAGCTTTCCGATGAATGGCAACAAGCCATATTTCCGACTAAATCCTGAAAAGTTACCCATAATTCTGCTGTGGTTAAGAAGTCGATTACTTAGAGCATTACTGTACTCCAATTGACTGTCTTGTATTGAAGACGACTCCATTTTTTGTAGCTACATGTATATCTTATAAGAGAATGTGCTCTTATATTTAGCCTGATCTTCAGAAGTATGGGCTTTCAACAATTGGGAGCCATATTCACTGTTGTTTTCTTTTCAGAAAAAAAGATGCAATCTTGCCGAATTTGGGACTATCCTTGAAGAATGAAGAAGTGCAGTTTATTATTTCTCCACATATGTATACTCCAAGTTAGAGGGTGGCTGGGTCATATTGGAGGTATTGTTTATACTTTTAACTCATTCAACACCAAGCCCCTGGTCAATTATGTTGCCCAGTGGCCACACCCCTGTAAGCGATTTCATGATGTTATATACAGTATTATTATTTTTGGACGGATGTATGCGTCCATCATTCTCTGCGGCCGTCCGTATGTCCGTCCGCTCATGTATCTCAAATATGGGTTATAGGATCTCGATGAAAATTGGTATGCAGGTTTGGCATCAAGAGGGCTTTCAAAAGATGGTTCATTGCTGTTGTTCATATTTTCCGTTCAAGAGTTATCCCTCTTTGTTTATCTGAAAATGTTGGATTTCCCTCCATTTGCTTATATCTCAACCATAGGTGATCGGATCTCCATGAAATTTGGTATGCAGGTTTGTCATCAGGACTGATTCAGGAGGACTTTCAAAAGAGGGTTCATTGATGTTGTTCCCATTTTCCGTTCATGAGTTATCCCTCTCTGATTAGCTGAAAATGTTTTATTTTTGTCCGTCCGCTCATATATTTCAGCCATGGGTTATTGTATTCTGTTGAAATTTGGTATGGAGGTTTGGCATCAGGAGGGCTTTCAAAGGAGGGATCAGTTATGGTGTTTGCATTTTCTGTTCAAGAGTTATCCCTCTTTGTTCATCAGAAAATGTTTATAATTCAAAAAGACTTCATGGAATGCAACATTATAAATTGTTGGAGGTCAGGTTATAAATTCGCTCATGAGGGCATATTCACTTCCGAGTGACAATTCTTGTTGTTGATTTTTATGTTTACCCATACCATAGTATGGTAAACATAGTGTCGTTGTCCGGATTGACCACTCGTCGTTAGTCCGTACGCCCGTCTGTCTGTCTGTCTGTCTGTCTGTAGACACTTTACGCATGGTGCGATAACTGAAATATGTTCTATCTGATCGGAACCAAATTTTGTATATGAATTTCTCAGCACCAAATACAGATCGAGTTCGAATATGGGTTTGATTCGAGTTTTTTTTAGGGAGTTATGGCCCTTTTTCAACTTAGAATTCATGCATGCTGCCATAACTAAAAAAAAATTCATCTGACCGTAACCAAATTTGGTATGTGAGTTGCTCAGCCCAAAATACATATCGAGTTCGAATATGGGTTTGATCCGATATTTTTTAATGGAGTTATGGCCCTTTGACATAGAATTCATGCATGCTTCAATCAATCAACAATTTTTCAACTGATAGGAACCAAATTTTGTATGTGAGTTTCTCAACTCAAAATACAGATCGAGTTTGAATATGGGTTTGATCTGATATTTTTTAATGGAGTTATGGTCTTTTGATTAATTTATTCATCGCTAAAATATATCAAAGATACCCAGTTTGCACTGTCCAAATAGAATCTAATAAATCAGGTTTGAAATTGTCTTCTCACACAGAGATAGTATCCAGTTACAATGCCATGAAGTTGTCTCTCTCCTGTATTGAGTTAATTAACTGCTAGGAGATGGTGGCCATATCAGATATACTTTATACTCTATAAAGTATCTCTGGCCATATGATGAGATATCATAGATGGAATGTTTATACTATTATATTTTATATGCATGGTTATTTAAATTTCATCTTAAAGGCATAATCTGGTTTCATTGTTTAATAGCATTACTATTGGAGATTAATAATGTGATTGTCTTTAGTAGATTTGTTGGAATTTTGTTGGTTGCATGGGAAGACAACTTTGGTTTTCAAACTTTTAAAAACTTGAGAGCTCTGTATCAGTCTATGAGAACAAAATTGTTCATAACACTTTTAGAACTGTAGGTCTAGTTTGTTTTATCTATATATTAATGGATAGCTTTTTCGACATTGATTTCAATTGATTACAAATGTGAATTGAAATAATAAAGGGGCACACCAGGTTTGATATATTTTTCTTGTACTCTGCATGAGATAAAACTTTTTATGTGTACCTATACCATAGTATGGTACACATAGTGTCAATGTCCGGATTGACCACTCGTCTGTCCGTCCGTCTATGTCTGCCTGTAGACACTTTATGCATAATGCGCGATAACTCGGACATTTTCTATTTGATCGGAACCAAATTTTGTATATAGGTTTCTCAGCCCAAAATACAGTTCGAGTTAGAATATGGGTTCGATCAGATTTATTTTAAAGGAGTTATGACCCTTTTATTTTTTTAATTTGAAATTTTGATTTTTCAAATTTTTTTTAGACTGAATTTCCTCGCTCAATTCAACATGCAAAAAATATTGAAAAACTTTTATAATAATAAAAAAAATATTTAATTAAAAAAAAAATTGTCATTGACACTAATTTGTTTTAGTTGTATACCATTAATTAGGTGTTGTATCCTGTTTTGAAAATATGAAGATTTTATTGCAATAGTTGCATGTAATATAATGATATCAATAAATTGCCATTTGAAGTTGTGAACATCCAATATCCAGAGGATATGAGAGTACCTTTAATAGATGTCATTCCAAGCGAAATCTGTTATTATTTGAGTGATGACATATGTTACAGAACTCCAGGGGGTGGTTGTATAAAGGTAAAGATAAACAACCTGCTGCCTGGATAATTGTTTATCCTATCTGTCAAATTGATTGATGGCTAAGCCATTGGATCTCACAGTGAGAGGTCCTTGTGTGAATAGGGACAGAGTTATGAGATTTAAAACGACTCCTCCCCCACCCCAAATACTTTAACCCCTTCTTAAGACAAATTATTTGAGCTTTTGATTTTAAGTTAGGTACTGATATATGTATTACTGTGATCATATCTTTGACCAATTATCAGTTATAGCTAATCGCTAGCGCTAAGGTATGGGTTAAACATCTGCCGATCGTGATCGGCCTCTCGTTTCTCATTCATATATTCCTTGTGTATGTGCCATAACCATGCGAGAAACAACCCCTTTAAATATATTCTTCTTTTCATTTATTCACAGTACTCTTGCCACATAATCCATATGTATACATCAACGACACCCTTACATTGACATGTAGAGTGAATGACTCAACACAGCAGTATAACTCATCATCCATATACTTCACCAATTCTGCTGGAGATAGGTTTCCTGGAGACTGGGTGACATTAGTGAACAACAGTTCTGCCATCATAACAATACCAATCAAGTCTCCTGGCGACAAAGGATTTTACAGGTGTTACTGTGAAAAACCTACAATTGCGATGGTTGGATCACAAGTTGTACGTGTGGAATGTGAGTCATTAGATGGATTATATCGAGTCAGTCACTGTTAATATATATATGGCAGATAATGTGGTTGAAAAATTAGACGTATCCATTTTTTTCCCTGCTGCATCGCTACACATAAAAAAGCAAAAATTTATCGCCGCTACAATTGCACCGTTTAACTTATGAGGAATATTTATGTGAATTCATAGTGCTACACTAAAAACTATGGGCGGTGATATGGGTGAAACATGCTTCATATCTACCTGTTAAAACTCTTAAGTAAAAAAATAGATTCAAAACTCCCCAAAGCACTGCTGCAGCCGCTACAGCGCTGCATTGAAAATAAATGGGTCGCGATATTTGTAAAACTTGCTTCATTTCTACCTGTTAAAACTCTTAAGTCAAAAAGTGGATTCAAAACCCCCCAAAGCATTGCTGCAGCCGCTATAGCGCTGCATTGAAAAAGATGGGTTGCGATATTTGTAAAACATGCTTCATTTCTACCTGTTAAAAATCTAAGTCAAAAAGTGGATTCCAAACCCCCCAAAGCACTGCTGCAGTCGCTACAGAGCTGAATTGAAAAAAATGGGACGCGATATTGTTGAAACATTTCATTTCTACCTTTTAAAAATCTTAGTCAAAAAGTGGATTCAAAACCCCCCAAACCACTGCTGCAACCGCTACAGCGCTGCATTGAAAAAATATGGGACACGATATTGGTGAAACATGCTTCATTTCTACCTGTTACAAATCTAAGTCAAAAAGTGGATTCAAAACCCCCTAAAGCACTGCTGCAGCCACTACAGCGAAAACAAAATGGGATGCCATATTGGGGAAACATGCTTCATTTCTACCTGTTACAAAGCTACTCTCAGGTGCCAAATAAACGTGATGGCCGAATAAACATGCTGGCTTACATTTACCCCTAAAATTATTGATAGTGCTGGCATTTTCACTACATATATCATAACCAAATAATAGTGATGGCCAGCATATATTCTTCCAAAATTAATAAACGTGCCAGCAAGTTTATTTGGCACCCAAGAGTAAGTAGAAAGAAGTGAATTCAAACTTCCCCAAAGCACTTACCCACCCACCTCCGCCTAGTGTTCGGATAAAATCTAAAAATGTTTTTTCAGTTTTTTGGAATTCACAATAAATTTTAACCAGTCTGAATTTAATACACCATCGGTCAGGTATGAATTTATAAAGCCTAAGAAATATTGCAATGTAACTAATAACAGCTCCCACTTGATTATATTTACTTGGGACAGAGGAGAAATAATTCCTGCAAGTCAGCTACTGTCTACTAAACTATTTGACATTTCAATCAAGCCAATGTGTGTATTGGATACTGAACTAACCATAATAAATCAAGCCAATGTGTGTATTGGATACTGAACTAACCATATTGTATATAATATTCATTGAAACAAATGAACTAATATTATTATCTGATCTCAAATGAAGGTACCCAATCTACCCATATGTCATGCATGTGGCTGAAATCTATCAAAAGGAATTGCCCCAAATTCAAAACTGACAAAATTGAGGCCAATGTATGAATATATGTGTTCTCTAATATTAAATTTACAGTTCACCAGATCCAAATTCATATATTGCATGAATCCAGCACATATTTCCTCCACTGGGCATTTTGTAACAGTATTACAAGTGTTACAAATGTTACAATTGTTTGGTTAGAGTATAATCCTTATTATCGGCAGATTTAGACTCCCCTTAGCATAAGTGAGACCCCCCCCCTGTTAGATATCTAAAAAGATGGTCATCTGCTGGCAATAATTAACCCTCATACAACTCTTTCTGTGATGACATATTATGATATCTGCGTATCTAGTCGTCAATAGAACTTCTCTTAGTTCTCTACCACATGACAGGAGGTTATTGTTCTGTAGGAAGATATAATCTGCTTTCTTCTCAAAAGGAAAAATGACCAGAGATAATCAAGGCAATGAGAGTATAAATGCTCTTTATTATAAGCAAAATGCTCTTTATATTATATCACACTTTAAAAAATAAACATCTGGCCATGTAAACCTACAGAGGTGAAGTGCAGGTGTCAAATCACATGGATATCTCCAAAGATAAATTCATTTTGTCTAGGTATATCCATCATATGTATAAATTCCTCCCCTCATCTTTTTGTCCCCTGAAATTTTTTTTTCGGGGGACTATTAAAATAGCCGGTGTCCTTCCGTGCGTCCGTGTGTCTGTGGCACCGTGTGTCCATCCGTCCGTCCGGAATGGTTTCCGGATGATGACTTTAGTTTCGGTTATTAGATCAAAAGCAAATTTCATAGGTGAGTTTATCAGACCAAAATAGAGGTCAAGTTCGAATATGGGTTTGCTCCGCCCATTTTTGCGAGAGTTATGGCCCTTTTTTTTTACTTAGAATCATGTTATTTTCTGGTTTCCGGATGATAACTTCAGTTTGTGTGATCATATCTGAACCAAATTTGGTTTGTGAGTTTATCAGCCCTATGTACAGGTCAAGTTCGAATATGGGTATGCTCCGCCCATTTTTGCGAGAGTTGTGGCCCTTTTTCGACTTGTTTTACTTAGAACATTTCTCACTTTTTTGGTTTCCGGATGATATCTCAAGTTTGGATCCTTTAATTGCAAATAACGGATCATATTATGTGGATCAGTCATATCAAGATACAGGTCAAGTTCGAATTTGAGTTTGATCCGATGATTTTTCTCAGAGTTATGGGCTTTTCGACTTAGAAAATTAAATTTTTCTTGTAATTTTCTTCATTTTGTGCCAATTTGAGGTTATATTTTGACTTTAAGAGTTTTTTTAAGATTTGGTTATTTGTATGCATGTCAGTAATGAGACAATGCACAAGTGTCTTATCCATATAGTATACTTCTACAAAGCCGCTGCTCCAAATGAAGCCACCGGTTCTGGGGACACTGTGGCCGAGCGGCCTTTTATTCAAAATATTTTTAACAGCCATGGCTCATTTGAACATTTAATCTATTATATATTTTGGAAGATCTGTTTGTGTGTTTGTTTGTGTGTAATCGATGAACTCAAAAACGGCCGACCCGATTTCGATGAAACTTGGTATGTGGGGGTATTTTCGGGCCAGGAGCAACATAGGCCTATTAATTTGTCCGTGCGAGGTCAACTTCTCACGTGCCGAGGTCAAATCTGTTTTTACGCTGTGTTACGGGACTTTCATTTGAGTTCGGTGCTTACAAATCGATTCGAAACAGCGTGAATAATAACATGGCAGTCATAATAATGACACTATGAGAATCTTTCGTGTTTCCTCTTTCCAACGATATATAATATGTATGTATCCGTTTTAGTTATCTGCCTCAATTATTAAGAAGAAGTGGTACGATCTTCTATCAGGGTAAAAACAATGCGTAACTTCTATGACGTCGTTAGAGGTCATAAAGTTAGATCACGTTAACTCATAACCGGCCGATGCATTTGACTGTTTCAGACGTCTTGGCGATATCTCGGGCACCGATGGTAATTTATCTTTACGTTGAAACTTGATAATTAATGAGCGTGTGTATATGAGGCGCGTTTATATACTTCAGTGGAAATCAAATCGGGTTAAACTGGCGGATTTTTACGGACGAAATTTGATGCATGGGGTATCTCGGTATCCGCTGGGCCGATTTCCCGGTATCCGCTGGGCCGATTTCCACCATTTTTGGGGTGTTGGTGTTTGACCCCACCTGACCTTGACCTTCAAAATGGTCAATTCAAGGTCAAATCGGGTAAAACCGGATGGATTTCGGCGGGTACTTTTGTCGGGTACTTTTGTTCGGGCACTGTGTTTTGGACGGGTCAAATCGTGACCCCACTTGACCTTGGCCTTCAAAATAGACAATTCAAGGTCAAAGCCCGGACGAAGTCGGGTCACCTTCTAGTAGTATATAATGAGTATATGTAATATCTGGGTACTCTCACCTTGACAACACAAATTAATGGACCTATCCGTAGGTACTGCCCACATATAGGCTACATGGTTACTGTTACTAAGCACCACAAGCCATCTCAATCTCGCTACATATTCATTACTAAAATGGCTTTCGATGAGAACGGACTGTGTTTTTAAACTCCATGTAACACGATAAATAATATACCTTCTTCCGAGATTCACGATTTTCAAGATGCCTATGTGTGTATATGCATCTTGTAAAAGTGACTGTCATTAGATATAAACAAAAATAGAACCAGATTTGAAAAAAAAACCAAAAGTGATTTTTTGGCCATTTCAGATAACCAACAAAGATTTATGTTTACGTTGAATCAAATTGTGTAACAAGCCATTATAACTTCAATATCGAATAGAATATCTAATATCGAAGCTATCACCTTTATATACTCGAAAACGGCTTGACCGATTGAGCCCAAACTTGCTATCTATTTGGGTAAAAAGTCATGAGAAGTGTCATCGGACCATTCGCGAGCCCGTGCGACCACTCCTTCACCCTTCAACTGCCACGGCAATGGGGATTGATGGGTTAAATGGTCTCTTTGATGTGTGTGACCCGATGCAGGAAGGACAACTCTAAATTCACACAACATATTGAACGTTAGGATATACGTATCACTTATGAACATTACACGTTCGTCGTGTATTCGTAAAATATACATAAATATGTGTTAAAGTGCAGACTAATTCACCACCTTCGTGTAATCAAGAATATGAATCAAAACAAAATTAAGCGAATTGTCTACGGAATGTGCAGATATATATAAGCTGACATGTACATGTACATATCATTCCCCAAATGCTTCAATATCATGACAATCTATTAGTTATTATAACAAAACCCCAAAGTGTTCGCAACGCCGTGATATAGGCAATGTGGCCAACATCCTATCATTATGCGCTATTTCGTTGTTGCGAAATGGGCCGAACGTTCATTGTAATGTGGACAGTTGGTTTGTGGTTCTGTGAGCCCGATAACCAGAACTGAGTTGTTTCATAAAAAAAAAATGATGTCTGTCCGTCCGTCCGTTCGTCCGAGATGGTTTCTGATTGATAACTTCAGTATTAGTTAACTTTTTCGAATGTGACATGTCCGTGATATTTCTACAATGTGAGAGTTGGAGTATAGTAGATCTTCAATTATACAAATATTCGCCTTTATCACATTCTGGTGAATGTAATGATCAAAAATGGTCAACTCGGGACGGGTACCTTGAAAAACAAAAATTAATGGATCGACCAAAGCCATGGGACCAATCCCGCCAGTGGCGGGCTAATCTGTTATCTGATATCAGTTCCCCATACCTCGAGCGTCCTTTGCGACTGGATGCAAAGGATTATCAAATAGTTGTCTTTTTAAATTCCATGTCCTATTTGGCCTTCACTGAAGTACATTAAAGAAAACGCTGACTATCATGGAGTCAGTTACTTGTTGTCATTTGGCAACAATAGCACAAAGTGAACTCGTTTGGTGAAGGTTGCGTGTATAGATAGATATATATTTTAACACTACAGGATATATATCCCATTTACAGGTCCTATATATGTAGATATAAAATAAATACTCATAACAATGAACATAGACAGTTTTTACAAGAGCTGCCAATGCTGCTACTAGAGCGCAGAGACGTAACGTATATATACTACTGTATTCGATGGCCTGGTGAATTGAATTCGCTGCTTTGTCTGCAAACTGGACTTCTGTTACCACGCGATTGCTGAGCACCATGTCAAGATAATGGTTGTTACACGAAGGCCTATCACAATACTGTTGTAACTTATATTCGTTGCACACAGAATTACACCGCGAAGCACGTGCAATGTGTGAAATTTCATGTAATTCTCTTGGAAAACATTTGTTGATTCCCATTTACATGTACATTTTCCCATTAATATGGAGGAAGCTTTAGATTCTCAAATGGACTCAGTAAAAAGTTCGCAGTAGATCCTAAAGGTTAGTGTGAATAGCAGACATTTGAACGCAATATTACCACAGTGTTGTAACAGCAATACATGTATACATATATTACGAAAAACACTTCACATAAAAAAACTACTCGCGGCACAATTAATATTTATAACGCATCATCGATCGGGACTACTATTTCCACTATTTAGTTTGAAATCTGTTATATTAACATTGGACTTTAAATAACATTAGGAGCCGAGTGTGGTCATTGGCATTGTTTAATCCAGGGTAAACAGTTGTCTTAGTTACTTTTTGGTTTAGGAAACCAAGCTAAAAACACTCCGGGATATTTGTATAGATATTGTTCGTCAACCGGACATGTTCCCCATGCACATTTCAACACCTTTGTAGCTAAATAACAGATATTTTGCTCTCGTTTTTGTAAACCCCTACTGCTTATAATGGTTATTAGGGAGTCACTTGTGGTGTTTCCCATATCGCTAGGCAGACACATGTCGCATGGACGATTAAGCTATTGGCTCATTTAAAATGGGGCGGGTACCTACGGATAGGTCCATTAAACCCTCTCTCTTAAAATAAACTCATCCGGACAATATAGAACTTACCCCAAAACCTGTGATATTAGCTTTGTATCTCAAACTCATTAAAGACATATTATGTACTTGTTCAGGTGCGTGAAACTGATAAGTTAGTATTCAGGTGCTATGCCAACTGGAGGAATGTACATGTAGCATTCTACTAACATTGCCGAAAATCTCAAGCAAATTGACAGTAGTCTGTACCACTTAATAGAAAACATCGTCTGAACTATGCTCAGTTGTAAATATTTACTACTCGATTCGCGGTGCATGCATCTATCGTCGATAAACTAACAAAAACGATTTCGCCATCGACAGTCTCTGCATTTAATTCAAAGATAAGAATAACAGTGTGTGTTGTCAATTGACATATACTATTTGTAAAACAACTACTTTGAACAAGATTATTCTCCATTTCTATTTGATCACCCTACTGGAGTGTTTCACATCACTTTAAGGGATTAGGACTTTGTTGATGTGTGTCTAAACAATAGATATCATTCTGATTCATGAATGGTCTAATTAGCAACCATTCCAGATATGTGATGTTACAGCTGGAGAGACATACCAGTGTATACTATGTTGAGAATCACCTTAACCTACATGTGGGTTACCTGGTTTATTCTTGGTTAACTCAGTGTTTGGTCACCCAGGATGAAATTACTATCCAAAAATGTGATAGCCAATCAGTTACTGGTGAGATGAATGCAAAGCACCAAAAATCTTAGAAAAACACTTATTAAAGGAATATTCTTCTATAAAATGTTTGGTACTTTCTTTCAATATACCAATATTATTTAATTAAAATGTCCAAATTGCCCAAATAATCTTGTGTTTTTTATAACGAAAAAAAATAAAAAAAATTCCGAAGAATACAGAAGATATTATGTTGTAGACGAAGTCACGTGATTGAAGTCCCATGATCAGCGGTCAGTGCGGTCACATGATATAACATGTGACAATGACGTAGCGATAGGGGAATTCTTGTTACTATCAAAACAAAGCAACCTTACTGTTTGCCAGCTTATCTATGTATATATGACTTTGTGCATATATTATCGACATCTTTGTGTCAATTATGCATAACAATAACAATATAGCATTATAAAAATGTGTGCTTACATCGATATAAACATTGGCCAGGGTTCGTTTGGACATCCAATTATGACACTTTTTGAAGGAGGAATAACATATATAAATACATGTACACAAACTTTCAATACACATGCTTTATACCCGTCAAAGTCATAGCAATTTCCAGTTTAAAAAAGTATTCACATATAAACGCTCTTTATTCGACCCATATTCAGGAATACTCTGAACAGTGAATGCTCTTTATTGAGTCATGGTGAAGGAAAGTGGGGTCACGTTTTAAAATAGTTGTCATCGTGAATGTTTATTATTACATCAATACATGTAAATACATGTACATGAACTCTCAATAAACATGCTGTATATACCCGTCAAAGTCATAGAAATTTCCAGTTTATTTTCAATGCAGCGCTGTAGCGACTGCAGCAGTGCTTTGGGAGGTTTTGAATCCACTTTTTGACTTAGATTTTTAACAGGGAGAAATGAAGCATGTTTTACAAATTTCGTGACCCATTTTTTTCAATGCAGCTCTGTAGCGGCTGCAGCAGTGCTTTGGGGAGTTTTGAATCCATTTTTTTACTTCGAGTTTTAACAGGTAGAAATGAAGCATGTTTTACAAATATCGCGACCCATTTGTTTCAATGCAGTGCTGTAGCGAGGTTTTGAATCCATTTTTTTATTTAAATTTGTATTAATAACTTGCAGAACATATTAGATTCAATCTTCGGCTGTAAACTTTTTTCAAATCTGATATCTTGTAGCGAAGGCAGCAGGGAAAAAATGGATACATCTAATTTTCTACCACGTTTCTTGCCATATCTATAATAATAGCTCCTTACATTGCGTGATTTACTTTTCGTCTATGGATAAATGTAATCCATATTTATCGAATATCGATATTTGAGATCATATTGCGATCACTTGTATCATCTTACCTTTGATAACTGACAGCATCTGAAGTTTGAATTTAGAAGTTTTCGATCTAAACATGTATATATTTTTTTTATTATACTCCCACAAAAATGTGATATATACATTTTATTCCCATTGTGACTACAACAAGAATAATTCCCTCATGAGTAGGGCCCTGTGAATCAGGCAAAAGAATCAAAATTGCATCTATTCTAGAATTGAATAATCTTGAGTGTATCAAGAGTAAAGAATTTGGAGAGCGCTTTAATTAACCCTTTCAGTGCCAAGTCCAATTTTTGTATCAACCCATATTTCCTTGATCAATTTTCAAATTTATTGATTATAATAATGTGATACATTGATGGAAAGAGCTCTTAGAGCTATTTCCATCAATGTATCACATTATTATAATCAATAAATTTGAAAAATGATCAAGGAAATATGGGTTGATACAAAAATCGGACTTGGCACTGAAAGGGTTAACCATATTAATGTGTCTTCTGTGCAATAAACCATCTACCATTAAATTCATTTGATGATAAAGACAATGTTTACTAGAATATGCATGCAGCTCATGTTAGTCATAAATGTAGATGGATGTGACTGCAATGAGTGATCGCTGTTCGGTATACTGAAATATGCCCTTTGTATAAGTTTTTAACTCTTAGAATATGGTAGTATACTGAACAGAGGATGGCGAGGTTTGCCAAATGATTTTTTATGTAATTTCCTTTTGACTGGCAGTTCCTGGAATCTTGCATTCCAGAAGTCCTTAGGCCAAAACAAAAAAATATCTGTGTTTCCGGTTACCGACCGACCTGCCGAAATTGGGCCGACCTGGACTTTTTTTTTTAATTTCAACCCAAAAAACAAAACAAAAATATTTATTTATTTATGTTTTTTAAATTTTGTTTAATGCATGTAATTGGCATGTAAACACATCTATATCGCTAAATATATACTATATACTATGTTTACATTGAGCAGCAATAATTTTAGATGGAATTTTCAAAAACAATTTACTTCTATTAAGGTTTAACCAAACCAGTCCAATATGGCCTCCAGGGATATGTTTTTCAAATTTTAAAATTGGTAGAAAAGTATCAAAAACGTCACAAAATTAAAAGAAAACAACAATCAATGTATCATATGTAGTTAACAACACTATACTGGTAGCAGATTAAAAAATATATAGCACATACTTACCAACCACACTCTTGACTTTGTGCGCACGTACAGACAAAACAGTCAACTAATTTCCATAAAAGAAAGTACAACAGGATTCAGGAGAACTCCATAAGAAACGCTTTGTTGAGAAACCACATTTTATAATAACAAAACCTATTTAATTTAATTTTTCCAAAGCCAGGGTATGTGTTGTTGCTCAGCTTCACCAGAAAGCAAACAGCTGGATTTGACTGTGACTGTACTAGTGCAAGGTCAGATTCCCTCAGCAAGCCAGCTTATAATTTAACATGGCCAGCCTGGTCTAAATCCCAATCAGGATTAATCAAGAGATTACTCAATGAATTCCCACCAGCAAATTTACAATGGATACAGTCATTGCCAAATACTGATGTGTGATATCTGGTTGTGTCATTTCAAAATTTGATCACTCGCTTCAAAAACATGAGAATTAAATCATGTTATGTGCTGTAATATATGGATTTCTCAACAAAGCGTTCTTGACAGAGAACTCCCCAACCAGGATTCAGTTTTGTTTGTGGAAATTTCTCAACAACAGACCCTGTAAGTGTGCACAAAGTCAGATTTCAGTTCGGAAGAAAGTATCAACTATTTCCAATTTCTGTCACAGGTAAAGTGTTATTTACTACATATAATATACGTATAGTTGTTTTTAGCTTCTCATGTGAAGTTTGTGCCATTTTTTTCTCCGTTTAAAAAATTACCCAAATTTTAACCGGAGTCCATATTGGAGTGCTTTGGTTAAGCCTTAAAATACATGTCCATTTGTGGTTGCAGATGAATCCCAATCTCACCAATAAATTTGCAGTCTTTAAAACCTGCCTGTGCCGTGGTAATCTTGTTTGTTCAACTCCAGAGATTATGTAGCCTATTTATAAGTCATTTGCGACATTTGCCAGTGGCCATCTTGGATTTCAAAATTCAATCCATTGGCAGCCATCTTGGATTTTACTCTTTGCATGACTAAATGCTTTGGCGCACCCTACAGTCCACTTCCCTTATCCATTCATCACCAAACTTCATATTGATCTTGATATTGATCTCTAGATGGGAGCTAGCAAATATTTTTGATATTCATTGGAAAACATAGCCCATAATTTATATTCAACAGACCAAGGAGTAAAACTTTTGCGAGAATTTGTTTACATTTGGCAAATTAAACTATCTACTACTTTAATTATGCCCCCGATCTCCTATGGAGATTTGGGGGTATATAGTGGAGCCCTCCGTCCGTCCGTCCGTCGTACCGTCCGTCCATCCGTCCGTACGAACGTTTCAACTCATAACTTTGTTTTCGCTAATTCAATTCAGTTGATTTTTGGTATGCCAATAGACCAGCCGGGGGGACAAGATTTCCCCATAACTGCGGTTTCGTCCGCCCATTTTTTCCAGAGTTACGCCCCTTTTTGGACTTAGAAAATTCAGGTTTTCTGCTACTTTTTTTGGTTTCCAGATGATAACTTGATTTTGGATTGTTTATTGGCAAAACCTGTTTTTTTGTGTATTACCAATATCGCAATACAGGTTAAGGTAAAATTTCGGTTCAATCGGATAATTTTTGTGAGAGTTATGACCCTTTTTCGACTTAAAAAATTCAGTTTTTTTTTTTAGAAAATTCAGTTTTCCTTCTATTTTTGTGGCACCAGGCCAAATTTGAAGCTAATATAGAACAACATGTGGCATTTTTATAGCGCTTAACCAGAAAGTTTCTCTGATTGTACAGTCGGGGGCGTTACCTCCGCCCAGCGGTGCACTTGTTTTTACTGTGTTCAGCTTTATGAAGAAACACTCTTTATTTACTCATTGGCAAATAGTTACCCCTTAAGAAATGTTCAGATAATAAATTCAACAAACGGACATATGCCTAAACATTTCCCTCTCAATGAAAAGTAATCCTGTACTTGTATTATCTTTTTATTTGTCGGTTGTCTGCTCATTTTCTCAGAACACCCATCCATATGAAAACTAAACTATTTCCATATCTACTTTTATAACTGAATGGGAGAAAAAGTTTTGTAAAGAAAGTGTTAAACACTATTTCTGATATCAACAGATCGACCACAGGAGATAGTGAATTTCCTATGCACAGTGAACAACTGGAGAGATTGGGGTTGTACCTGGAATCATCCGGTGGTGTATGTCAACAAGGAAGACATCCAACTGCAGCTCAATGTGGTAGCAGGAAAGTTAGTGATATTCAATTATATAATAAAGGATTCTACAGCAATTCATAAGGAACCACATATAGTGGTTGCTAGGAGACAATCATCTGCCCAAATACATTAATATCCTATCCTATCATATCCCAATAGGTTGCTTTTATTGACCACCGATTTCTCCCACTTCTGTCTGGGAAGATATTGAAGAAACAATTTGTTCAGCATGAGATAGTGGCTGAGATTTTAACGAAAATCAGAAACCGAATTCTCATGGACGTAGTAATGATACTAGTAGTTGCAGCGCATGTGGCATTAAGTAGATTATAGAATCACATACCCATTTCTCTGAGAGTTTGAAAACAACATTAGACCTTTTTCTAGTAAGCAACCCAAAATCTATCATATCTTGGAAGGTTTTAGATCCATTTTATTCGGACATGAAGCAATACCATTGTCCAGTTAGAATCGACCTTAACTATTCACACTCTAGACAGAAAAACTGTCTCTGACACATTGTGCGGAATTACCACAGGGCTGATTTCGAATCGATGAATAATGCATTTACGATTCGGACCACTCTGGTGAACTCGACTCTTTGAGCACCGACTCTTTAGCTGAAGCTTTAACTACCAAAATGATCTCAATGGCAACTTCTTTCATACCACACAAGAGCACAACTATTCATGGTTGACATGTAACAACCGCAAATTAATTCATGAGCACAGAAGACATAAAAAAGCAAAACTTCTTTGACTCTCCTCTTAACTGGGTGAACTATAGAACAAAGCGAAATGAGGTCATATCAGTGACAAGGAAATAAAAAAGAGAACATAATGCCACATTAGAAAGCAAACCATGTGACTGCCGTTGACTTGTGGTACTACTGCAGTAGTGACCAGCCTACAACCTTGTTTAAAGCACCATTTAATTTTTGAGTCACTGATTAGTTTTTTTATAGTGCCTTAATATACGTTTTTAATAACAATCTATGGCATAAAATATGATTAAAATAATATAATTCATCACCATTTAGTCTGTGTCTCAGAAGGTGCCCATATAGTCCAGTGCATTTATGAGAAAAAAGTGCCAAACCTCAAACTAATTGCAACACAATGTTTCTTAGCAGGATTATGTCTATTAACCAATTATAAACAACATAATAAAAATCAAAAAGGATCAAGAAAGGCGAAATTGGTAAATTTTGTGAAATAAATTTGTAAACATTTGGTAAAAGACTCAATTTATAGCTTTTCAAGGATGTTTATAAAAAACTTCATTTCACATGTCCTTCCATTTATATATCCATTTTGTTGAGTACACAATCATGATTACAGAACAGAAAACATTTTCCAGATACTTCAAGTTTTTTTTTTAATAGTAAACAACAATGAACACAATTAGTGTTTAATATGTAAAATCATTTGAACGTTCCTCCTAAAACACTTAGTGTTGGAAAAAATAGGATTACATTGCTTATGCCAATTAATCAACAGTCACTGGATTTCACATATTTTGCAAGAAACTGACTCCAAAATTTAACATTGATAATGGGGTAGGAAATCACAAAAGGCTATGATCTTGTCACATATTCTAGTCATTGGAGGCAAAGGGTTGTTTTATTCCAGTTTGTGTAGATTATTCTTGCATAATAAAAGTTTAGTACTTTAGTGGAGGTTTATTTAGAACTTTATGAGCATGTTATATAGAACAACCCCGAAATAATGATTCACCATTTCGCCATCAAGTTGCAACAAAAATGATCGTAGCTCTAAAAATGAACATCAAAACAGGCAGCAGTATACTTCTATATCAAAGAATAATGATTGTAGGAGCTGGTGATAGTAAAGTTTTATGCATCAAGGTCCATGTTTTCTGAGATTTTGTCAATATGGTTTCCCCTACCCATTTTTCAAATATTCAAATTTGGCTTCAGTTTCCAGAAAAATGAGGGAAATTCAGTGATATTCATTGACATATCCAATATAAGACTATTATTTCAACTCTAAAGTGTTTTAGGAGGAAAGTTCAAATGATTTTACTCTTTAGACGCACATTGTTTTTACTATTTATAGACAAAAACCTTTAAAAATGGACAAAAACGCCCAAAATGGCATTTTTATAAAAGAGTCAATTCTTAGGATGCATATGATCATAATTTGAGTTTCTACAGCATGATTTTGGAAATTCCTTCACAGTGTGTTTAACCATGTATACTTAAGTGATTATGAGAAATACATGGCAAATGGATATATATTTATTGAGTCGTATGACCTCAAATATGCTACCGGGTATGTCATCACGCCGGTTCTGGACCAAAGGCAAATTTGGCTGTCCATCTGTCCATACAATGGTGGAACACACGTTTTGTTTAAGAATATTTTTGTCCTCTTGATCATAGATGCATAAAGAAATCCTATTTTGTGCACAACCCAGAGAGGAAATGACTAAAACAACAAAAAAAACCTTCATTTTTCTTTAGTTTTTAAAATACAAGACCATAAACAATAGATTTTAACTAATTTTGAGAAATTGAGGCTCCGAAATTAGATAAACTCCAAATTTTGGAGGCACATAACTCAAAAAATACTCAACATATCTGGGAAAGGTTTTCTGTTCTGTAATCAGGGTTGTGTACTCTACAAAATTGATATATAAAGGGAAGGCCTTGTGAAATAAAGTTTTGTATAAACATTCTTGAAAAGCCATAAATTGAGTATTTTACCAAATTTTGACAAATTTATTTCACAAAATTCATCAATTTCACCTTTCTTGATTCTTTTTTATTTTTAGTATGTTGTTTGTGATGGGTTATAGTACTTATTCCCACTGAGAAACTTTGTGTTGCAATTAGTTTTAGGTGAAACGAAACGACTAATAGGCAGAGAGTAATAGAAAAATAGCTGAAATCATGAAACATTTACCCCTGTTTTGCTCCCAGAATGCAACAAAATTCAAACTAAGATATAGAGTTATTCCCCTTCCATTAAAAATAATAGACTTGCAATACAGTCCAGATTAAACTTAAGCACAGAAAACACGTCCGAACTTCAACAAAAATAACATATTCTAAGTTTATTATACCGGATAAGTTGATAACACAATGTTTTGGAGCTTCCTCTTTCAAATGGTATAAAATATGGCATATATTTTATATTTCTTTATCTAGGGGTTCGAAAATTAAGTGGGCCTTTAAGAAGGATTTATTTATTAGAGCATACATGTAGCTAGTATGTATAGCCTGCATACCACCTTGCCTAAGGCTATGTCCTGTTGGTACAGTGGGGAATTCTCAATTTGTGAGCCTAAATACTGGCAAGTTAAAGGTACACGATGCGATTCGATGGTCCCTATATCATCAGATTTCAACAACAACAGCAACATTTCTTCAAAAGATGCTTTAGTCATCAAAATAATGCTAACCACTGTCAACTCTAGTATAAAATTTTCCAAAACGTGTTATATATCAACATTTTGTTCAACACAATTTGGCATCGAGAGTATGTCAGTCGGCTCGTCAAATATTTGCTAGGTCACCAAATATACGAGGAGGTGAAAAATATCAGATTTCAAAAATCGATATCTATTTCATATGTCTTCTTCAGGATTGAGCTAGCATTAATATTGATTTTCTTTGTATAAACTGTAATAAATACAATGGTTTGACCCATTCTTAGACAGCCAAAAGTGAATTTTGAATCTTATGAAAATTTCTTGAAAACCACAAAGAAAAACTCCAAGGTAGGAGAAAAAAATAGGGGCCGGTAGGGATACCATAACCGCAATAATTTCAAGTAGCTTCCGTGAAAATGAAGCTGAAAGGATATACTCTGTCAATCGTAATATTATTTGTGCGCTGTGACATCATACTGCAGAGTTTATCTACAGGGGATATTTATAGCGGCGTAATGTGAATGGTAGCGAAATCTTTCAAATGAAATTGGAATGATTAGCTTTTTCAATAGTCTGCATTAGTCCATTGATCTATATCTATAATTTCCGTCGATGATTAGTCCAACAACTATAGTGACGACCGCTGCTATAGAACAGAGTTTTAGCCAACGTGTTATAAAATATAATTGAGTTTTGGTGGGAAATGTGAACACGTGCGTTGTTGTAAAATCGTAAAATCAAAATGAATTGCAGAATATGAACTCCGCAGAGGGACCCATATTAGCTCAACTTTACTTTGTAAAGTTTGAGCTATTGCCATGGCTTGGTATCCGTTGTGCGTGTGTGTGTGTGCGTGCGTGTGTGCGTGATTCGTCAACAATTTCCTTTAGCACAGGCTACAGTTCGTACCTTTGGTCCGATTATTATGAAATTTGTCATGGATGTTGACATTGACATGTAGATGGGAACGAGTCATTTTGGGGTCATTCGGCCGAAAAACATGGCCGCCAGTGGCCATTTTGGATTTCAAAATTCAATCCATTAGCACGGGCTACAGGTCTTACTGTTTGTCTTATTGTCATGAAATTTGTCATGGATGTTAATATTGACATGTAGATGGGAACGAGTAATTTTGGGGTCATTCGGCCAAAAAACATGGCCGCCGGCAGCCATCTTAGATTTTACTCTTTGTATGACTAAATTCTTTAGCACGGGCTACAGGTCGTACTTTTAGTCTGATCATCATAAAATTTGTCAAGAATGTTAATAATGAAATGTAGATGGGAACGAGTCATTTTGGGGTCATTCGGCCAAAAAACATGGCCGCCAGCAGCCATCTTGTATTTTACTCTTTGTATGACTAAATCCTTTAGCACGGGCTACAGGTCGTACCTTTAGTCTGATCATCATAAAATTTGTCATGGCTGTTGATATTGGAATGTAGATGGGAACAAGTCATTTTGGGGTCATTCGGACAAAAAACATGGCCACCAGTGGCCATCTTGGATTTCAAAATTTAATCCATTAGCACAGGCCACAGCTCGTATTGTTTGTCTGATCATCATGAAATTTGTCATGGAAGATAATATTGACATGTAGATGGGAACGAGTCATTTTGGGGTCATTCGGCCAAAAAACATGGCCGCCAGCAGCCATCTTGGATTTTACTCTTTGTATGACTAAATTCTTTAGCACGGGCTGCAGGTCGTACCTTTAGTCTGATCATCATAAAATTTGTCATGGATGTTAACAATGACATGTAGATGGGAACGAGTAATTTTGGGGTCATTCGGCCAAAAAACATGGTCGCCAGCAGCCATCTTAGATTTTACTCTTTGTATGACTAAATCCTTTAGTACGGGCTACAGGTCGTACCTTTAGTCTGATCATCATAAAATTTGTCTTGAATGTTAATAATGACATGTAGATGGGAACGAGTCATTTTGGGGTCATTCGGCCAAAAAACATGGCCGCCAGCAGCCATCTTGGATTTTACTCTTTGTATGACTAAATTCTTTAGCACGGGCTACATGTCATACCTTTAGTCTGATCATCATAAAATTTGTCATGAATGTTAATAATGACATGTCTACAGATGGGAACTAGTCATTTTGTGGTCATTCGGCCAAAAAACATGGCCGCCAGCAGCCATCTTGGATTTTACTCTTTGTATGACTAAATTCTTTAGCATGGGCTACAGGTCATACCTTTAGTCTGATCGTCATAAAATTTGTCATTGATGTTAACGATGACATGTAGATGGGAACGACTCATTTTGGGGTCATTCGGCCGAAAACATGGCCGCCAGCAGCTATCTTGGATTTTACTTTTCTCTTTATGTCTATAAACTAGTATTAGACATTCAACTTTCCACATTCCTAATCGCTCCATTGACTGTAATACATTAAATTATTCCCTTTCCAAGTTGAGCTACAGTGTCATTGACACTTTCATTATATAGTACCATAGCACGGGATATCGGAGCATCAGTAGTTTCATCCAAGGTTATTTCGCCAACCGGTCGCGCTCTTTTGGAAAACTGATGCGAAGTGAGCGGCGTCTCCTTGGGGAAGCGGAGTTTTCCCTCCATATCCCTGGCGACGGCTGAGAAGACACTTGAGCAGACAGGGGTCTTGTGACCCGCGATGCTGCCAAAGACAGCCCTGCAGTTCGACATTCTTTTATCAAATTATGTAATTGTACCATAGCAAGGGATCTCCGAGCATGAGTAGTTTCGTCCACGGAAATCCTGTGCGCAAAAATAACCGTACTCAGCACTCCGACATTCTATGATGTCACCGCAGCATGTATTACTCTGTGTATATAACATCGCTATTTCAATGCACACCAACCATTACATTGTAGTTTTGGCGCTTTTATTTCAAAGGTTTATACCTGTACCGGTAACACACTGTACGCAATTGACCCGCTTTTTCACCAGTATTCTTCCATTGCAGCCAGATTTTTTTACGGCATATTGCTATTGACTTTTGGTACATGTATGAATCAAACAGATCATCTGCGAGGGGAATGAGGCCATACTATGGACGCCGAGCCATACTAACCGAAACCCTGGTTTGTCATCTCATTACTTTATAGTTTCTGAGAAAATATTCAAATTTTATATTTTAGTCCATGTCCTGACCTGACCTTCAACAGTTGTTTGTGGTCAGATGACCCAACTATAGAGCATTGGCATACAGTTATTGTGATCGTGACGAATAACAAGACTGGTGATAGTGTTAGTTTCCAAGAATCAATATACAACTCAAAATTAGGTAAGAACCTATGGCCATATTCATATAGTCATTCAATTTTACACATGTTGATATGCGAGATACAGTAATGCCCTAAATAATCGACTCCTTAACCAGAGTAGAATTATGGGTAATTTTTCAGGATTTAGTTGGAAATATGGCTTGTTGCCATTAATCGGAAAGCTCTCACTGAGAGCTTTCCAATGAATGGCAACAAGCCATATTTCCGACTAAATCCTAAAAAGTTACCCATAATTCTGCTCTGGTTAAGGAGTCGATTATTTAGGGCGTTACTGTATACACAAGCAAAACATTTTCCATATTTTATATCGACAAGTCATGCAGTTTATTCTGATGTTATGTATTTGGATGATCATTCGTCCACATCAGTTTGACAACACAATTATTGCCTCATAGAGCTGCATGACATTACTGTTTGATTGTCACATGTAGGAGGGATTTTATTTAATCAAAGGTCACTATAGTTGCCAGTGAGGTGAAAAGTTTAATCTTCAATTCAATTATGTCAAAAGCAAAAAAAACCCTGTACAGAGGCTAGCACAACCAATTCATACTCTGGGGACCTCATTCTGCATGGCCTCATCTGCTATGAGAGATCTAGACTCAGATTTAAGTTCCCAGATGGTGAAGATGGTGATGTTTACCCATTGGGCACCTCAATTATGCTTTGTGTCGTCTGCCAATTTTGGGATATTGAGAAACTAAACTAAAAAAGAAAAAGAAACTTTGTAAAGAAGTTTCTAAAGAAACTAAATTTTAGAAACTCATAAATTTGATAATAAATATCCTTTCCAGAGAAGATGAGGCCTAAGCAGATTGAGGTTACCAGGGGGTGAATTTAGTGATGCTAGCCTGTTGTGCGGGTAGCATCACTAAATTCAACCTCTGGGGACCCAATTCTGCTCATGTCCAGCACTATATTTTCAGGCCTGATTATTTGAGGAATAATTTTTATTTGCTCGTGTGATTTTTTTTAATTTGTGTTGGGGCCCACTCGGTTTTTAGCCCTTCCGTGACTGGAGCTTCCTGAAATTTAATGAAAACCCTGTGCCAATGCATTCTCTTATATATGCGAGTCTCCCATAGGGAGCCTCACATATATAAGAGAATACATTGGCCTAACAATATTTACCTTGACCTAGCTTGCAAACCATGCATTCTCTTATATATGTGAGGCTCTCTATGGCTCCACAGAATCTTTAATGCTGCACCAGTGCAGCTCCCATCATGAAAGTGTTAAGAAATGAATGTTGTTTGAGTGTGTTTTGTTGAAGGGTATAGTGCTGTGGCCGTTGGGCACATTTTGAACGGTTCACACTAGATGCGCTCCAGCAGTCACAGCGACATATCCCTAAATAATACACACTCTGTGTACCCATACCATGTATGGTACACATAATGCTGACGTCCGGATCAACCATACGTCGTTCGTCCGTCTGTCCGTAGACACTTGCTATCCGATTCAATTACTGGAGTATCTTTTATCAGATCATGTTCAAATTTCATGTGCATGTTTACAATGACACACCCCTCACCTGTATAGTTTTTGGTATAGATCGATTGATCGGTTTAGAAATTATTAACACTTTGCATCCACACATGGGCATGTGCTATCCGATGCTATAACCAAAGTGTTTTTTGTCCGATTGTGTTCATATTTGAAATGTAGGTTTATGATGACACACCCCTCACCTGTATAGTTTTTGGTATCGATCAGTTTATCGATTTAGAAAATAATTAACCCTGCACACAAATGCTATCTGATGCATTTAAGTCAAACAATTTGCTTATGATCTGCTTCATTTTTCTTACCTAGGTCTTTCTTAGCACGTTCTTTATCTGTATGGATGTTGGTATTGTTTTGTTAATCCTTTCCACTCTTGTTTTTAAATAGAATTCATCCAAGCTGTGAAGACTTAAATATTTTTCATCTGATCAGCACCAAATTTGATACATATGATCCTCACCCCAAAATACAAATCAAGTTCAAATTTGGGTTCGATCTGATATATTTTAACAGAGTTATGGCCATTTAATATGATCGTACGTGACACATAACGGGGCAACCACACGCGGTGCTTCGTCAGATCTAGTTATGCGAAATTTGACCAGATTTGACATTGAATTGACCGTTTTCAATGTCAATGTCAGGTCGGGGTTACGAGTTGAGCCGTCCAAAACACTGCCCGGACAAAAGTATCCCTAGCTATCGAATTTCGTCGAAATCCGCCAGTATTACCAGATTTGATCTTGAATCGTCCATTTTGAAGATCAAGCATCACAATTTGACCCGTCCAAAACACTTCCCGGACAAACGTACGCTTAGGTATCAAGTTTCGTCGAAACCCGTCCGGAAGTTTTCCCGGCCATAGCTAACAGACTAAAGTCCCAAACTATATATTAGGTTAGCTGGGTACCCGTCTGACAGGCATCTCGGTGGGACGAAATTTGTTGGCATCCCCATCTACACCAACACCCCAACAAATGGTGGAAATCGGCCCAGCGGATACCGAGATACAGGTTCAGTGTCATTTAAAAGGTCAAGGTCACGCCACACGGGCATCCGGGTGTGACGAAATTGCTCAGCGCCTGAAACTACCCCCACATACCAAATTTGGTGGAAATCGGCTCAGCGGAGACCTTGAGTTCAAGGTTATTTGAAGGTTAAGGTCACGCCGAGTTATTAATAATGCAAGATACAACAGTCACACTGAACCACTTTTTAAGCAAAGTAATATACTGAAAGCTATTGATTTGTACAAATTAAGGATTTATCAGTATATGCACGATTGGTCAAATAATATTTTACCCTTTCCGCTTTTGGACACTTATCATATAATCAATAACCCAAATACAATAACTAGGCAAAGTGGTACTATATATGAAACTATGTCTAGAACTGCATTCAGTGATAGGCTTCCGCTACACAATTTTCCAAAACGGTGGAGAATCGTTGATGTGTCCTTGAGATCCCTTTTACCACGTTCTAATTTCAAAAGACATATTATGCAGGAACAACTTGAATCATATCTAGATAAGGTCCAATGTAAAAATTTGTATTGTCAGGATTGTTATCCAGGTGTCATGGATTAACCTTAAGGCTTAACTTTGATTAACATTGAATAACATTAATCTCAACATTAATCTTAATGTAGATTAACAATCTCCATTTCCATTTCCATTAAAGCATATTTATTGAAGCATATTTATTAAAGCATATTTATTAAATTTATTTATTTATTTATTGTAAATGATGTCTATCTCATCAGTCAATATACTAGTCAATATATTAGCCAATACACCATAAATATAAAACTATATTTAATAGTATGTGTAAATGCAGTATCTTTACCTTTTACTTCTACATACATTATAGTATAAGATTATGAAATATCTCCAACAAATATATAATAGATTGTATGGTCAAGGAGCTGAGTCATAATAGATTGTATGGTCAAGGAGCTGGAGTCAGAAAAGAATTTATAATTTCCATGGGAGGTAGCAGGAAGACGACCGTATGGTCATGCAACCTCCCTGTAATGTATATTGTTATATGTTATAAAATATTTTGTTTACATTAATTAATTATATACATTGCTGAATAAAGTATATTCTATTCTATTCTCACGGGCAAACGGATATGTCCATGTTACTCCTCGGGTCAAACTACATACCCGTACCAAGTCTCGTCAAAATCGGTTAGCCGTTTCCGATTCCATCGCGGAAACACACACACACACCCCCACACACACAGACCACAAACTTTCCTCAAATATATAATAGATTCTCTATGGAGGTCAAGTTCAAATTGATATCGTACTCCCATGTTTCTGTTCCTCAGATACAGACTCAAGTATGTAGGAGCCTCGATACCGGTATATTTATCAAGGATAGCTGTAAGAGGCCTCTGAATATTGACATAAGCGCGTACATCGCAACACATATCTAGCAAAATGGCCCTTTAAGGTAGGATTCCCCTAAATTTGGGAATATGCATTGTCGATGAGGGTGGGCTAGGTTCGGAGGCTCGTTCTTGACGATAACTGCGAGCACAGACTACAGTGATATATCAAAATGTAGGTCCAGGTTTGGAGTATCGGAAACCAGTGGCACTTTCCGCATGAATGTATTCTAAGTGGCAGAAAAATGTCTTGGAAAATAGCCTTTGGCATTCGTACGCAAACAACGCGAAACCACATTTCACCCCAAAAAATAACTAAGTGACAGATGACCACGTGTCCCGACAACAATTCCATTTGAAAACATTTAACATTTTCCACCTGCAATACCCATACAACCGAATTCACCAAACCCACAAAACACGTGGAATCGGAATCCATTTTATCGATTTATTCGTTATCCGCACCAAAGTGCAAAGGTCAACTGCGGCGAGTGCAGGTACCGATATATATGGAAGACCATAATTATCACTTTTAAAAGCGATTTGGGTTATATGAATTACTCAAATGGATGTGCGACAAGTAAGACGTCCTTTCTGAACGTGATTCCAGTAATAACTGTATTATATTGTAGTGATCGACTCCGTGCACATATACAACGTCTCCACCACCACCACCACCACCATACAACAACAACAACCATACAACAACACAGTACAGTTTGGAATCTCGAATTACGTTCCCGTTTGTTAGAACCCGGTCCAGTTCCATTAGATCATAATTTACTTAACGGAATGTAAAAAATGAGTTTTGTGTGTACCGGTACCCACTACTATACGACACAATATATTTGCATAAACATCAATAAAGGAGCAGTACGCTACAAAACAATACAATATAATAATACTAATAAATAAAACTCATTTCTGTTTTGTTTGTCTGTCGGGCTATTGTTATGAAGCTTTTTATTCCGAATACCCAATAATCCGAAGGTCTTATAATCCAGAGGTCCGATACTACGAATATCCGGTATATATTCCGCACAACACCTCCTGAGAAAGTTGACATAATTACACCAAGAGGCGTAATGGCAATGCATATTTGTGGTACAATTATGCTTTAAATATGGCCATTTGTTATTAGCATATTTTAGATTAGTATAGTATCACTGCAGGGACGTGGCTAGAAGGTATTCGATGGGGGGGGGGGGGGTGTCCACCTTGGGAAATTCCAACTCCACCCCCTTGAGTCAGCATCAGACCAACACAAGTTTTTGCATAATTCCATTTGCACCCCCCTTGCACCTCAGTCAGGCCTAATTTCCTATATATTCATAAGCCATGGTTCTATATTCCCGGTATGAGAACATTCAGATATTTTAACCTGAAAATTGCCCAAAAAAAAAACAACTAGTGGCCTAATTCCAGACAAATGCACACAGCTACAGTGTTGGAAATTTTAAACCTCATACTCCCCCTCAGGTTGGAAAATTCTTCAACTGATGACCATTCTGTCCACAAGTTTGACCAAATGTAGTAAAATATAGTTTTGGGGTGGGGCAATGACACACCGCGTCCGGTGTGCGAAAATTTTGAAATCTGAACAAGAAAATCGCAAAATCCTAACATCTAGACTAGCCTCAAGCCTTCCTACTGTTGGAAATTTCAAACCCTACACCCCACTTAGGTTGGAAAATTTCCAACTGATGACAATTCCAATGACAATGTTGACCAAATGTATGACAATATTGTTTTCTTAAATTAACTATAAGTTTTTGACTGGCCACGGGGGAGGGACCAGGAGACAAGCTTTCCAAGTGTTGGAAATTTCCAACCTGTCATCCCCCCTAAGGTTGGAAAATTTCCAACTGATGACCATTTCTGTCCATATTTTTGACCAAAAATAGGAACATATGCAAATATTGGTCCAAAAACAATAAATTCCCCCAATAAATTGTTCTATAATCAAACTACAAGAACATTTTCAACCTATTGTTGGTGTGAAATTTCCAACTAATGTTTTGGCAGGTATGAAATTTCACCCCCCCCCCCCCCCCCCCCTTTCGCCACGTCTCTGAGTATCAGACTCAGGACTGTAAATTTGTGCCAGTCTGTGGTTATCACAGGCGTCTACCTGTAGTTCAATCTGGTACTCGGTGCGGGGTCCAGAGAGTTTTCAGATATATATTTAAGAATATTTCAGCACACATATCACTGAATACCTTTTGTGTAAGAACACTCATTGTTAGTGTTTGGCGCAAATTTATTTGCCAAATTGCTGATTTAGCAAATTTCTTAAATCAACACATTGCGAATAATTGCCATTATTATCATTTAAATGTCTTCTAATGCAAGGCGAGTGTGTCTGTTTTTACAAAAACAGGGACCTATCAAAGCCAGTTTTCATACCGCTTACCGATGTGGGCACCCAAACTGCAGGTGCCAAAACAAAAAATATATGTTTTTGTTAATTCAGGTCCCAATTCATATCATAACAAACATTTATATACCGGTACCAGTATATTGACATAAGACATTTATTTTACAAAAAGATGGTTGGAGTCATATTGTAAAACATGTTTGGCTTTCATCTGTGAAAACTTCAAATAGTTTGAGTTCAGGTTTGTTACCATTCAGCTACTTCCGTATTTCAATCAAATTCAAGTGAAATTACACAATACAGTGCAGGAACAGTGACAATTTGATCAATACAACATGGTTATTAGGTGGAATCTCATAATACCAAAATAATAATTAACATAGAGATTAATACTAATAGTAATTACTAACTTAAAGGTACTCAATCCGATCAGAGGGTCCTATATTATTATTTCATGGCTTTGGGGTAAAAAATAATTGATTCGAGTCGAGAAACCTACCAATCAACACTCAGGGTGATTATCGATATTTAAAGTTTTGTTATTTCTATTCTTTCTGTCCCAGAACATGGCGTCAAAAGGATGTTCTCGGTCAAAATTGCGCTATTATTACCACTTGATTTTAGAGTTATCCATCATTGTCTGTTTGAATAGTGTTTCTGGTGTACACATCTCGAGCAAATTACGAAGTTATGGGCAATTATTAGTACTGATAACGGAAAATAAAAAATTTCAAAAATCAATATCTAATAACTCTGAGCTTTGTTTGATGGGTTCCTTGACTCGAATCAAATATGTTTTACCCCCAAAGCCAAAGAAATGGTAATATAGGATCCTCTGATCGGATTGAGTACCTTTAATATACATTGTTTCTGCACTACTACATGTAGTATATTATATGTACTAGTACATGTATAAAGTGTCTCTGACTTGAATTTTTATAAAATAGCCTAATATATGAATTTAATACCGTAGAGTGATATTAAATGGTACTGGTAAATCTCATTTCAAGCAGGATAATCATAATCCATTGAACCAAACGATATCTGACAATAACTTATAATCATTTACAATCCCATACATATATAAAAATATCCAAAGTTACTCTTGACAAATTAAACTCTCAATACAATGGATTTAACAAAAAAGTTCAGGGGGACAACCGCCAGACCCAACCATCAGCAGGGGGACACCCCTCCCGAACCTCCCTGCTCAGGCCTTTTGGATATGCTTTTGGCAGATCATTCCCCGATAACAATATCCCCAAAAATCCCTGGATCATTTACTGATACATGTACGGTATATGTAATGTATAGGCAAGGGGTTGCACGTGGTCATTCAGCCGCGAAACACGTTTTTATCAAATTAATATTGTATTTGACCAGTAAAACATAATTTAGTACCTGTAAATAAACAATATAACATATAGCATCAAATAGTTGCTTAGTTTGGTTTCGAGATCAGACATCGGATGATTCAGGTCGAGTTATTTTATGCACACAATATGTCTTAAGTATAGAATAGTGTTAAAATGATTTCGTTCAATTCATCACAACTGGAACATAGAATGGAATGATCTACAATGGGGTCTCGAGCAGTTTACCCCTTCGCATATTGAACAACGATGCCATTAAAATGGCACTTCCAGCCCGAGGACAGGAGCGACCCGTCATATTGTAGTCACGTGACTAAGCCCAGTTGATGAATTGACTGTAGAAACATTTTAAAATTATCATCCATACCAAGTTTCGCATGGATGTACTATAAAATATATCGGACCAAACCCATATTCGAACTTGATCTGCATTTTGGTGTGATTAATTTACATACCAAATATGGTGTCGATCAGATGGAAAATGTTCGAGTCATAGCTGCATGTGTGAACTCTTTAAGTAAAAACAAAAGCAAAAATGGTTAATTACACAATATAAAAAAACATGTTGTATGTACAGATGAAGAACGTGATAAGAAAAACCTAGGTAAGAAATTTGAGGCAGAAGAAATATGTTTGACTTACTACTAGTAGCATGGCATCATATAGCATGTGTGTACGTGAAGTGTTAATTATTTTATAAACAGATCAATGAATCGATGTGGTAGCAAAAATTACACAGGTGAGGGGATCACTGGGGGTGTGTCATCACACCTGAATTAAATAGGAACACAATCGGACAAAAAGTAAATAGGTTTATATGGTATCAGATAGCACATGCCAATTTGGCATTTGTGAATGCAATCTGTAAACTTTGTAAAGTGTTAATAATTTCTAAACCGATCGATACAAAAACTATACAGGTGAGGGGTGTGTCATCATAAACATGTACATGAAATTTGAACAAGATCCGATAAATTATACCGGTACTTGAGTTATCGTGACGATAGCAAGTGTCTACGGACGGACAGACAGACGAACGATAGCTGGTTGATCCAGACACTGGCATTATATGTGTTCCATGCACGCCTACACATAAACACATGCAACATACACTACTTTCTAAACGAAATATTTGGATCAGAAATTTGCCAATCAAAAAGATCGATAAAATTTGACATTGATTTACTTTTTATACTCAATCGATCTGCGGGGTCAAATGCTTCATTTTCAGGGCGGAAACAATAGGGTTCCAATTGGTCATTTGAAATGTACATGTACACTTACATAGACCAATTAGCAATCAAGTTTGGTCACTCATCTCAGATGTGAATGGATCACGTGGTCAAAATGTCAGCCGATTGGAATTCCGAACTGTCAAAATGTTGTGTTTGTTCTGGCGATGACTAGAACATTGACGAAACGCTCCCAAACTAATATATGGCAACAAATCAGTATACTAATTATTAGATAACAGTTTACGAATACACTGAACTCACCTGAATGCGAATATAGATGATTAATTCCAATCCAAACAGAACGATAATACGACGTAACCCAAAGTTTGCCAAACATCCATGCTTTGACAAGCCGAATCACACACTTTCCACTTCGCGAATTAACCTGTTCGATGAAATATAGGGCGGTGGTCACTGGTTTTTTGAAATTATTTCACAAATATAGTGACACATTACAATAACCAGCTCATGATACGAATGATATTTAAGTTATTGCGATCGAATATTGATTCGAATGCACGAACAATTCAATGAGACTATACGAACATGTGACAAATCAGTCCGCACGTGAAATCGCTGTCTGTAAACTGTATTTTTAAGTGTAAACACGTAGTGTTGACTAATGTCAAAGCGCTAATAACAAAACAATTATTGCGATCCCGAGACACATTCCTCCCCTCACATGTCCATGAATGAACGAGAAAATATATCACAATTAAAGTGACATACACAATTAACAATTAGAACTGAAGGAAGTCAGAAAATGCACAATGATTCGTTCCCGCCCGACAGCAATTTTTTTTAATGTTGTTCATTGTCACGTGACCATGATTCAATCAAAATGGCGTCCCCATAGTAACGATTTCTTCCAACTTGCAAATCTTATTTCTACAATAATAGCACCTAGTAACTTGACCATACTATCGTATAATTGATTTACGGTGTCGGGGTGACAATACCGCTGGATAATTTGGCCAAAATAATGAAAATTAAAGGATTTGTGATTTTGTCATAAAAAAATTTCAAATAGCATTTTCTCCACCAAAAACACCGTTGAAATTTTTTTCAGTCTCGGTTATGACTTCAGATTACCGATTTATACAATATCTGAGATTGGGAACTCTCCAGGTCCCCTATTTCAACATGTGGTCATTTTTTTTTCTCATGGCATAATTTAGGGGAATCATACCTTAAGTGAGATGTCTTTCAACAGAGGTCAAGGTCGTTTTAGGGTCAAGGTCAAGGTCATATAAGCCCCCCACATCAACTTGACAACAAATTTGGTTGATGTTTAATTTCAACTTCTCTAACCAACGCGACCCATGTTATGATGGACATAGAATTTGACTTCCTCGCCGCCACCACTGCTCACAAATGATTTCAAATAAAAAGCCGCGTTCCGATGTTGAGTTTGAATACCTGGCAGCCAGCCAATACTATTCGCGCGACATAAAACCGTGAAATCTTCCCCCTTGTTAGGGTAGATTGGTTCAATCATTTATCTCGAACGAATTGATATGCCGCTGAAATGTCTGTGCGGCCAATTCTTTCCGAGACGGGAATTTATTGAATCTGTTGTCCGCCTATTAGGGGGGATTTTCGCTAATCAATTTGTCTGGAGGAAAATTATTACACGCAGCTAAGGCGGGATCGTTATTACAAAACGCCATATCTAAACATCGGTGCAACGCACGATGTCGTGCTATACATTGTTGGAAAGGGCACACCCTTGGCTATTTAACTGTGGTAATTTGATTCTGAAGCAGGCACGTTTGCGTTGTGTTATTTTCGCATATATCTTTTGCGAAAACGGTTATAAATGCAACCAAGTCTAGTATAGTGATGTGAAATCAGTGTTTCCTGCGGAGACCAAATTTGTCCGGATTCTAGCCCACAACACCAAATGATGCAAATGACGTCATGGACCATGTCATGACGTCTTCGCTGGTTTTCGTTCAGCTAACCAACGAAATTGGTCAAAATGAAACTAATCTATAGGCCAAAATCACATAGGAATTGTTCAGAAAAACTAAAGTTGTTAATTTCATAACCAAAGTTGGTCCACTTCCGATTCTGTGATTTCACCATTTCTTTTTGGGATATTATTGTTCCCATGATGCTATGCGAAAGCGGAGCGGAAGTCACGTGATTTTTAACCCATTTTTGTGCGCCGTTTTTCATCGCGTCGAAATTCTGTTTCATGGTATTGTAAAAATTAATGACGTCATTCACGTCTAAACTTGAAAAGCAACAACGTGCCTGTGGCACGTTGTGGTTGCTATAATGTAACTAATAGCTGTTGTCTGCCTGAGTGTGGGATTTTAAGAGAAGTTGTAATGACACAGTGCCTGTCTTATTAGTTTTATTTAATTTAGCTGTACACTAGATTGAGTTAGATAGCCTTGGTGGCTTGCAGGTGGCTGTCAAGAATATAATTAATGGATGGGTCTCTATTCTGTTCTGTGCAATATTAAGTTAACCCATTTGTTGAAACTGGTTCATTATTAGTTAATGTAAACCTATTCCAAAATTACAAATTGGAATAGTCCATTGTTTATTTGTTGGGATGTTTTACAGACATTTTTGTTTATAGACATTGTTGTTTACACTCACACTGTAACTTAGAAATAAATTAACCCACCCATTCCATAGTTCCATCATATGATATCATTGAACATTATTAACCCTCTCCGCACATCATATGGTCTTCTGATGTTTTTCATCTGATCATTCTCATATTCTATGTCCAGGTTGATGGTGATCCACTTTCCCTTGCATATTTAATGATATTCTGCTGTTTACAGACATTGTATCTTTCAAATGATCAGCTTAGAATAAAATTAACCATAGATATACTGTATGCAATCCAATGTTATGACTCTAATATTTTCAATCTGACCATTCTCATATCTCACCTTTATTTATCTGATAATTCTGCTTTAAAATATTTTATATCCAACCATTATCAATCACATTTAATATCCAGGTCTATACACCCCTCACTTGTATAGATGTTCAATTATTGATTGGTCTCTAATTCAATGATCTCATAACTTTTTAATATGTAGCTAACACAACAATATTATGACTCCGGTTCTAATGTAAGAAGTAGATAAATAGAGTTATTATGATGTCATGTGCTTAATTCTAATCACCATCGCCAAGGTATGGGTTAAACATCTGCCGATCGTGATCGGCCTCTCGTTCTTATTATTTTCTACAGACTCGGCTGTATTTTTGTTCTGCAATCTGTCTGCAGTTTGGATATTATACCATGATGCACTGTATTCTACATGTGAATTATCAATTGATTTGTCCATGACCGCGCACTCAAAATCTTGCCCAGTTCTATCTACCGCATTTGGAGAACAAGATGTGACATCGGTTATGTTTTATTGGGATATGAAACACATGACTCAATTGGCAGTTGACCAATCACCAAACAGGATTTAGTATAACACATCTCAATGAACAATATCAAACAGAAATGCATTTTGATTTGGTAATATTGATTATTCAAAATTTATAGTGACACTACTTTATGTAATTATTCTATTTAAACATATTAGCTGTTTTGAAACTGATGGCGGAATACCAAAGAAAATGAAGTGGAAGTAAATATAGATATACGTGTATCAAAGAACACAATATGATTTTTTTCATTAGTTAATAAAGTGCATTGCTGATGTTATTACAAAATATATAATCTGCATCTGTGTTCTGACAGTCATTAATGATGTTGAAATTGTTTTCAGTGAAGCCAGATGCTGTGACAAAACTTGGTGCTGAGTCAATCACCCATGACTGCATTAATCTGCTCTGGAAACACTCTGCTTATTACAGAAATTTAATCTTCAACATTTCTTACTCAACAGGAGATATACAGGTATTATAAAAAGTGCACATCCAGAATTGAACTATTACTAGTATACTGAAAATATTTTTTCATCAACTGTTTATGTCAAAATATATTTTTTGTTGTAAAATAATTAAAAATATGTTACATATATAGCAAATGAGCCTGTCAACAGGCTCGCATGCCTATATCAGACCGACCCAACAAGATATAAAACAACAAAATGAAAATACACGTGATCAACAAAATAAATAAGTGCATGTACGGGATAGAGCTTACTTAATACCCCAATTGATTAAGGCATTACTTATATACACAGTTCAAAAGAATTTGTGTAAACTCAGAATTCTCTGGATGGAGCTCAGTTACAAGCAGAGTTTCACAAGGATCTGTACTAGGACCAATGCTATTCATCCTTTTCATAAATGACCTTCCTGTGTGTGTGCAAGGAATTTTTCGAAGACGATACCAATCTTGTTGGCAATCCACATTGTGATCGGATTCAAGATGATATAAATGCCATCTTAAATGGTTGCTAAATTGGCAGTTACTGTTTAATTCTGCCAAGATACACATTATTCTCTTTGGCTACATCAATCGTAGAAATAATTCCATTATGTCTGATACACCAAAATATCCTCCCATACTCGTGGGCAAGTGTGAAAAAGATTTTGGCGTTAATGTTAATGAGAAACTATAGCTTGACATCCATGTAAATTCAATGTGTAATAAAGCTTCCAAAATACTCTACTATCAATAGAACATTCGCGTCGATGGATTTAAGTTCATTCAGATAATTATACACCCTTTTTAGGTCACCTGAAACGAATTCTCTGGTGGAGCTATAGCCCGTCTTCCGTCCATCCGTCTGTATTTACAAGCGACTACTTTTGTGGTTATGATTTTGTGAAATGGATATTTATGTGACTAATTTCTGTTGCGTGGCTAGGTGAACCCTCAAAAATCTATGCGGCCTAATCAGCCTATTTAGTTTTGAAGTCACTCAAAAGTGGGAAACTAAAAGTCCATTTACTAGTATTTAAACATCCATGATTTGTCAATAGGAGGTGTTCGGACAGTTATGTGGCTAGTCACCCAATCCCGGACCTGTCAGTTTCTCCTATTTCGCTGTCCTAGTTGCTGTATCCAAGATTTTGAGTTTCAATCAGCTTCTTCTGCCAACATGTTATGTTCCATAATCTGAAATTTTATCACTCTCAACTACTTGATAGCCACATAAAATTTTATGGCTACTTGAGACACATAATTATGTTAGCCATTTGTTAGTTGAGCCGTACGTCTGTCCTATGTCTGTTCATGTCATAACTTGGAACAGTAGTGGTCGGATCACAATGAAATTTGGATGTTCACTGCTATGAGGACATTCAATAGAGGGTTCCATCGTTTTGTTTGGATTTTCCATTCTAGAGTTATTCATCTTTGTTTATCTGGAAATGTTGGCTTTTTGGTCTGTTTGATGTCTGTTCATGTCATAGCTTCAACAGTTTTGCTCGGATCTCAATGAAATTTGGTATGGATGTTCACTACTATGCATGAGGACATTCGATAGAGGTTCCCATCGTTTTGTTTGGATTTTCCCTTCTAGAGTTATTTATCTTTGTTTATCTGGAATTGACAGCTTTTTGGTCCGTCTGATGTCTGTTCAGGTCATAACTTGAACAGTAGTCATTGGATCTCAATGAAATTGTGTATGGATGTTCACTACTATGAACATTCAATAAAGGGTTCAATCGTTTTGTTTGGGTTTTCCATTCTAGAGTTACTCATCTTTGTTTATCTGGAGATGTTGGCTTTTTGGTCCGTCCGATGTCTGTTCAGGCCATAACTTGAACAGTAATGCTCGGATCTCAGAACACACTCAGGCAAAAGCAGGAGAGGACTCTGCGCAGCCCGGAAAAAACACGACTGGTTAATAACATCGATAAGCCACATAAGCCACCCATTAAATTTACCGTACAGACTATAATGCTATAGCTACGTACACATTATCACTATCTGCAGGACCACCATAGAATGCACATGTATTCTCCCAATTACACTCAATGATCACTTCTACCCTAATGTAAGAATCCTATTTAACCCTATCTTTACTAAATGCTCAAATTGATGAGTAGTTTCCTTAGGAAATGTTCAAATAATAAGTTCGACAAACAACCATTGTTGAACTTATTATCTGAACATTTCCCACCAAAAAATATGAATCTTTCTGCACTTGTATTAGCTTTTCGTCTGTCTGTCGTCTGCTTTTATTACCCGAACATCCCTCCAAATGAATAATGAACTATTCCAATGTATAATTTTATAACTGAAAGGGAGAATCCATTTAATATAGAAAGGTTTAAGTACATTAACATTTTCGAAAAAATGGCAAAAATAGTATATAAAATGAAGTGGATATTACTATTCTAGTAGAAATGATCTGTTTATTATACTTCTCTAATTCAGACTATGTACAAGAACTTAACTGTGATTGAGATCCCGACAGGTTTCATAAATTTGCCTGTGTGTGACCTCAGTGCATATACAGTGTATAACCTGACGGTGAGAGCACTTCCTTTAGTTGGTTATAAGAAAGAACCTGCTGGATACTGGAGTGAACCATCCTCGATATTAATCACAACACTGGAACATGGTAAGCAGTCCTAAAGATTTAGAACAAAATTATGTGCACAGTTAACCCTTTCATGGCGGGAGCTGCGCTGGTGCAGCATTAAAGACCCTGCGCCAGTGCATTCTCTTATATATATGCGAGTCTCCCATAGGGAGCCTCGCATATATAAGAGAATGCACTGGCTTACAATGTTCAATGTAAATATTGTTAGGCCAATATATTCTCTATATATGCAAGGCTCCCTATGGGAGACTCGCATATATAAGAGAATGCATTGATACAGGGTTTTCACAAAATTTCAGAAAGCACCAGTCATGGAAGGGTTAATCATGCACCTGATTTTGGATCCAGAGGCACTTATTTTCTATGTAGATTCTATGGGAAATAACCTCCTGTTTAATTTCCAAAGATCAAAAGGCGTCATATGTTTTTTGTACACATTTTTCAAACCCAGGTTCACTAAGGTGCACAAGCACCATTAATTTAACCCGATGCAGTTAAATCGTTAAGAAAATCACAAGAATTGAAAAGCTGATATTGTTATCTAGTGCACACATTGGTTTATAAATTCAAATTGATTCATTTTTAGCTCAACTTTGTTTTGTAAAGTTTGAGCTATTGTCATGGGTTGGTATCCGTCATCTGTGTGTGCATGCTTGTGTGTGTGTGTGTCTGTCAACAATTTCCATTAGTAGTATGGTTGTGGTACGCAAAAATGGGGTTGACCCAGAAGAAATTGGTAAAGAAGCGATTTTGGTGTCATTCAACGGGGGAGAATCTCTGGTACAACATATCCAAAATCCGCTAAAATCCACTTTGGGGAAAATCCAGGATCCAAGATGACGTCCAACATGGCCACTGTTAGTCAAAAGAGACTTTGACTGAGATTAATGCGATTATAGTGAGAACAAATGTTGTCATATGTATACAATGATGATGCCATTATGCTAGCTCTATGGAAAAACTTAAAAATCGGTACCCAAAATGGCTGCCAAAATGGCCACCCTATGTGAAAAATACTATTTTCTGTCACTTCATCACTATTTTCTCTCTGAACTGGGGTACAATGGGTACTCTTTAAATGGTCGTGTCAACTGATCATTACAGCAATGACATGTGTAATCGTTTAGGTCATAGTTTACTCCGGTTCTTCACTCATTAGTTCTAACGAATGTGGTATGAAATTTAACCAAAATAGGCTTTGGTGTTCTGGTCACATTTGATATTTAGGGATGAGCAGATCTTGTCTACAAAATAATTGAGCGTTTCTTTTATTTGTGAACATTCCATCTCAAATGGACCAAAAGAAATAATAAATTTTATCTAATATGGCTTCCAAAACGAAAATGGTAGACTCTGCCCAGCTTGTCATATAATGGAAGTTATGACTGGTGGATGCAGTTGATAGATGGCTAATCTATGTGCCATTTATACATCAAAACTAATATTTATAATAATGGAGCCTTGGTTTATTTTCAATCTTTTGGTGGCTTCCCGCGGGTTGGCAAATATTAACTATTCGGGCTCGGCCATCATTTCGTACACTAACGGTACACGGCCGCGATATAGTCGCAAAAGAGGTTGATCCAGAATAAGTAACCAGAGAGCGATTTTGACTTCAGAATACTCTATCAGATATCGGATAAAATCAGCTTTGGGAAAACTTTAAGATTCGAGATGGCATCCAGATTCGTGCCCAATTTAATTTCTTACTAATTAATTTCCAGATAGTCCCTCGTAATATGTAATAAATGATGTTGAATCCTGTGCACAGTAGATACTGCTTCGTTGGAAGATTACGTGCTAAAATGATTGTGGTAGTAGATACTATTGGCAACATGTTTAATGAGTCTGGCATCGTTAGCTCACAACCGAAGTGTTGTTTCGGCTTTCCTCTGAGTGCTCAGAACTTAAATTTCGACAATTTTCGGTAGCCATCTTAGAATTTTGAATCGTGCTTGGCTACTCATACCCACAAAAACATACCGATTTCAATCAATGATGTATATTGGTGCCGAATTGGCGTTTTGTCATGTGGGTTTTACGAGAATAAACTACCTATTTGCGATTTTCATTATTATGTTGGACGCCATCTTGAACTCTGAATTTTCCCCAAAGGGGATTTTAGTGGATTTTGGATATGTTATACACGAGATTCTCCCGCGTCGAATGACACCAAAACCGCTTCTTTACCATTTTTTTCTGGGTCCAACCCTCCGACGACCATACTATAGCACGGGCTACAGGTTGTATCTTTGGTCAGTTCATTATGAAATTTGTCATGGCTGTTGACATTGACATGTAGATGGGAACGAGTCATTTTGGGGTCATTCAGCCATAAAACATGGCTGCCGACAGCCATCTTTGATTTTACTCTTTGCATGACTAAATTCTTTGGCACTGGCTACAGGTCATACCTTTTGTCGGATCATCAGGAAATTTGTCATGAATGTTAACATTGACATGTTGATGGGAACGAGTCATTTTGGGGTCATTCAGCCATAAAACATGGCCACCGGCAACCATCTTGAATTTTACTCTTTGCATGACTAAATCGTTTGGCACGGGCTACAAATCATTGGTCGATTAATTACGAAATTTGTCATGGCTGCTGACATTGACATGTAGATGGGAACGAGTTATATTGGGGGCATTTGGCCAAAAAATGGCCACCAGCAGCCATCTTGGCCGGACTGTTCCTCTGGTCATCATGAAATTTGTTGTGGATGTTAATATTGACATGAAGCTGAGAATGAGTCATTTTGGGGTAATTCGGCCATATAACATGACTGCCGGCAGCCATCTTGGATTTTACTCTTTGTATGACTAAATATAGGTCATAACTTTAGTCCGATCATCATGAAATTTGTCACTGATGTTAACATTCACGTGTAGATGGGAATGAGTCATTTTGGGGTCATTTGGCAATGAAACATGGCCACCACCAGCCATCTTGGATTTTACTCTTTGAATGGACTACAAGTTTGGCATGGGCTACAAGTCGTACCTTTGGTTGGATCATTATGAAATTTGTCATGGCTATTGACATTGACATGTAGATGGGAATGAGTCATTTTGAGGTCATTGTGCAAATTTTTTTTCAAAATTCAATCCATTAGCATGGGCTACATACAGGCCAGACTCTTTGTCTGATCATCATTAAATTTGGCATGGAAGTTAACATTGACATGTAGATGGGAACAAGTCATTCAGCCATAAAATATAGTTCAATCTTGGATTTTTTCTTTGCATGACTAAATCCTTGGGCACAAAATACAGACCGCATCCCTCATCTGATCATCACCAAACTTTATCGGGATGACCTCCAGATGGGAGCCAGCAAAGTTTTCCAAATTTGGTTGAAAGCGGCCATCTTGGATTTGACAATTTGTATGACAATTCTTCGGCACACTCTACAGGCCACCTCCCTCAGATCACCAAATTTCATATGGAACTTTGGGCTGACCTCTAGATGGGAGCCATCAATTTTTTAGCTCACCTGAGATGAAGTCTCCAGTGGAGCTATACTCATCACTCCTCGTCCGTCGCCGTCCGTCTGTCCGTCCGTCCGTCCGTCCGTTCTTTAAACATCTTCTTCGTAATCATTAGACCTAATGGATTCATATTTGGTGTGGATGTTCCCCATGTGACTCACATTCAGATTTGTTCAAATGAGGTCACTGGGTCAAATAGTTGCGAAAGCAGGGCCATAACTCTATTCCTCCATAGTAATTCTTAGAATGATTTCTTCTCAAGGTGGATACCCCAATGCTCAATGGAGACCCTCTAGGCTATGTCCCTCTTTAGGACTACTTGTTTTTAAGTGAATTTGACAAGTACTAACTCTTATGGTCTTCCGGGTTCCAGTCTTCCTAGTCTTTACAGTCTGGTGAGCGTCTCCACAGTCATTGACTGTCTTGTTTCCGAAATTTCTGATAAAACTTGGCCACCAGCAGCCATCTTAGATTTCAAATTTGAATCTCTCTGCACACCCTGCAGCCAGTATTTATTGGAGAATTGTTTTGAAAATTTACAGGCATGTTTAGGTTCTAGATGTGAGCTATCAAAATTGAAATTTTTTTTATTAAAAAATGTGGCCGCCAGCAGCCATCTTGGATTTTACTCTTTGCATGACTATATCATTTGGCACACCCTACAGACCACATCCCTGATTCGATCATCACCAAACTTCATATGGATATTTCGGATTACCACTAGATGGGAGCCATCATTTTTTTCCAAATTTCATTGCGAAAACATGGCCTTCAGTGGCCATCTTGGATTTACTCTTTGTATGACTAAACCCTACAGACGACATCCCTTGTCCGATTGTCACTAAACTTCGTGATGACCACAAGATGGGAGTAATCTATGGGGCCATCTTGGATTTTACTTTATATATATCTCTTCATGTTGATATGTAGTATTACTTAGACATTTCAACTTTCCGCATTCCTAATCGCTCCATTTACTGTAGCACATAAAATTATCTCCTCTCCAAGTTGAGCTACAGAGTCATTGACACTTTCATTGGTTGAAAAATGTCTTTGTATTGAAAATTATGAAAGGCTGTCTTGAAAGAAGTGTGCCATATTTCTGAAGCAGTAACTTTTCACCCAATAAAGAAATAACACCAATGCTTTCACCAATTTAAGATGGTGTATCTCTTCCAGGCCAAAATTACAACAATATAATTTTTATAAAACCCGATTTCAAGTATTCAAATATTTGTTTATGAATAAAATAGCATGTCTCTCTCTCTCGCTCTCTCTCACTTTCGCTCTCTCTCTCAATCTCTCCCGATCTCTCTCGATCAATCGAGACTTGCATATATAAAAGAATGCACTGGCACATGATCTATAATGCTGCACCAGCAAAGCTCCTGTCAAAAATAAAAATCTAATAGCTCTGAGCTTTTAAGGGTGGGTTCCTCAACTCAAAGCCAATAATTTCCCCCCCCCCCCTGAGACGAAGAAATAGTATTATAATGTGCTAAATCGGACAGGGCATCTGTAAGCAATAGCCGAGAAATTTTCCTAAATTGTCATGAAATTTTCCATGAAAAATATCTTTTAGTTCCAACGGGTGCACCACAGACATTACCCGGGATGTACAGCACATTCATGTGCAAGGAAAAAGTACGGAAGATAACAGTTTACTGGAAGGTAAGTTTTATTATACAAGTCTCTTTTATAGAACACATGACAACAATAATGGCGGCCTCAATCACCTTTTCGTGATTGTTGAGTCACTAATACAAAAATGAACTGTGATTTTGAAAAACCTTACTATATTATATTTCTAATATTATATTCAATGGTTCTGATGCTATATAATAAGCGTAAATAAAAAATACGCCCATGCTGGAAGCAAAATGGCATTTCGTCAACAAACATCTGTCAATTCATTGTATTAGTCCAAGTTTCCATTGACATAAATCAGCTGGTGATATATGTAGAGCTAGATACTGTGTCTCAATATTCATTAACCTTTTCGCTGCTATGACCTTCGTAACTATTACGGACGTAAAAGTGCACGCCGTGTGCTATTTGGTCCTTAGGTACTATGACCTACTTCAGCACACGAGCAGTAGTAATTATTCATAATTGGAACTCAGAGATCGGTGCTTCGGAATAACTGCGTCTCAATGTTTCTAACAGTGTATGATGTTCCACGATTGTGAACAATAATAGCCTTTCAACTGAGTCAGTTTTATGGTTCTTGTGATATTCCCATTATATTTTTCCACTAGATATTGGCAATAATGTCAACAGCCCAGCACGCGACGTCATAACGTCATTTAGCAGTGAAGAGGTTAACTAAATGACATCTTTGAAATCACACCAGTTAATTAACCCTTCCATGCTGGAGCTTCCTAATATTTTGTGAAAATCCTGTGCCAATGCATTCCTAAAGGGAGCCTCACATATACAAGAGAATACATTGGCCTAACAATATTTACCTTGACCTTGTAAGCCAGTGCATTCTCTGATATATGCGAGGCTCCCTATGAGAGACTCACATATATAAGAGAATGCACTGGTAAAGGATCTTTAATGCTGCACCAGCGCTTCTTCAGTCATGATAGGGTTGAACAAGATTTGCTCAACCTGGGTAAAAAATACCAATTTCAGTGAACCCGAGTTAGATAAATTCAATTCCCCTCTTGCGAATCTGGTTAAAAATAATTCCTGGAACCATGGGGATCACGACCAATTTAACATTAGTAGACATTGATACAAAAGTGCTAACATCATTAAAATAAATAAATAAAAGGATACCCCCGTAGTGCACATGATATAAACTAGAGGTCTGCTGCCACAATGACTAAGGATATCCCCACAGCGCACATGATATAAACTAGAGATGTGACTCTCTCAATGGGACTAAGGATACCCCCAGCAGTGCACATGATATAAACTGGAAGTGTTACTGTCACAATGACTAAGGATATCCCCACAGCGCACATGATATAAACTAGAGATGTGACTCTCCCAATGGGACTAAGGATACCCCCAGCAGTGCACATGATATAAACTGGAGGTGTTACTGTCACAATGACTAAGGATATACCTGCAGTGCAAATGATTTTATAAACTAGAGATGTGACTCTCCCAATGCGATTAAGGACACACCCCCCCCCCCCCCCCCCCCCCCCCCCCCCCCCCCCCCCCCCGCAGTGCACATGATATAAACTAGAGATGTGACTCTCCCAGTGCGACTAAGGATACCCCTCCGCAGTGCACATGATATAAACTAGAGTAAATATTGTAACTGTTCTATGCAAGCCTGAATTTATTGTGTCTGACATTTGTAGAATTAAGTCCCCAGAGGGTGAATTTAGTGACGCTATCCCGCATAGTGGGCTAGCATCACCAAATTCGCCTCTGGGGACCTCCTTCTGCTTAGACCTCAACAGCTATGGGAGACCTAGGATCCGCTTGAAGTTCCCCAGTTGAAGTTGGTGATGTTCACCCCATTAGTCACCTTGATTATGCGATTTATCTTCTGCAAATTAGGGGATATAGAAACTGACAAGAGAAAAAGTAACTAAAACAATGTTAATTTGAGACTATAGATATTTCCTAAAAGATGAGGGCTAAGCAGAATGAGGTCCACAGAGCGTGAATTTGGTGATGCATCATGAAAATCACCCTGTGGGGACATCATTCTGCAAATGTCGGACACACTAAATTCAGGCTTGGTTCTATGATATGGATATCTTTCAGGAGATAGAGAAACATCAACAGAATGGGGTGATTGTTGGATATAAGCTGCTGAGAGTCACGGACAATCTTGATAACGGGACTGTTACCATTGTTGATGGATCTATCTTTTATGCAGAATTGGAGGTGTATTGTGACTCAGCTTATGATATTTATATCAGTGGTCGAACCAGCGTTGGTTATTCAAATGAGTCCACTCTTCTCCATATACCAAACTATAACCAAGGTATTTAATTTATTTTTCTACCAATCAGCAACTGAGTCGGTCACTTGCTGCATTGAAAATTCTTTGTTCACCCTTGTTATCAAATCCGCACATAAGTTCAGCATTAAGTTGCCTATTTCCAACAACTTTTTTGTGGTAAAATCATAATGTACTGAAATTTTGATTTGTGCAATGATTATAACACTATTTTTAATTTTGTGGGACACTTGTCTAGAGGTGTAACGATACGCTTAGGCCACGATACGGATACGTATCGCGATACATGCATGTTATATATATAATTAGTAGTATCACTGAGGGGGTCCTCATTAAGACATTAACTTGTAGCTCTATGTCACACGTTTGACACAAATACAATATGTTCCATATAAAATTGGGTTAATGAGACTAAACGAGTCATTATGAGTGTGATATAAGTTATTGAGAACCCTCGTTCATGGGACGTCCGCTGGCGTCCGGACATCATATTGTACTTATCAAATCGTTCTGTATCCATAAATCCCCAATATAATTTATGCCATGTTTGAGACTTCTACAACAAACAAAGAAGCTATCTTATATTTCCATGATCAACTTTCACAAATAACCAAAACAAGAGATTGCATGAAAAGAGTCAAAATAACTAAACTTTTAACAATGTCAACATCCGAACATCTGGAACATCCTGGGACCTGGTAAGTTGTAACTGGTTACATCCATAACAGTTACTTTGCTGAATGTCACTGACTGAGTTTGACTCAGTTGTAACGTAAATTCTTTTTCAAGAAAATCAGGGTGTCCACATGTGCTGGATTTAATACGGAACGCTGAGCACTAACGATATCCCCCGCAGTGGAGAAGACACATTCGCTAAACTTTGTCCTTGACATTAGATCAATTTAGTTAGTTTACATGCTTATTTTAACGTCCATAAGAAGAACAGCGGTTTTTGATAATGTTCTGTGTATATGGTATGAATACTAATATCGTATTAGTATATGCGTCGTGTTTATTTCCAGTACTGTTTATATTCACAGATAGTACCTAATGCATTAATATACTTTTTCTGTCAACCTATCAGACATAATAATACACGCGGACTGTTAAAGTTAGTAGAAGTCACGGGAATTTCATAAAGATCTTCAATGTTATAAGCCTTACACTCAGTTAATACCACGAACATATTGGATGAAAATATTTTATTGCCAACGTTTACAGTTACAATGGACCTCTTACCTCATTCTAAATGACAACCGGCATGCTAGTTGTCAGTAATTACGGACTTGTTAATGACAAAGTAGTATCTGTTTGACTCTAAGCGACGTCACAGAAGGACGGAGTATACCAAAAGCGACCAACACATGCTGCCACAAAAAAACGAAGTATAGTATCGGGAGGATCGATACTCGGGTTTCCGTATCGATGCATCGTATCGCGATGCATCGGTGAATCGTTACACCATTACACTTGTCGTATTTTTCTCAATTAAAGGTGAAAAGAATGTATGTTCTCGGGCATATTTAGTAGCATAACAATAGGTGCTGTAAAACTAATTGAACAATTTCTCCAGACCCGTTGTCTCCTAGCAACTGTAAGCTCTTCCCACTAAATGAATATGTGTGGAAACATCCATTAATGTATATTTCATGATTGACTGAGCATCTTTCTTGAATCTGTGCCATGTTGTCTTCACAGTAATTACAATACTGTAGAAGCAAACTTTTTCTGTGCTCATCCAATATTCATAGTTTTTATGGTTGTGCTTAACCACAAATTTAAGATCCCCTCAAAATAATTTTATCAACCAAATTTGACTGACTTTAAACTGCTCGATGCCGTTGCCAATTTTGGACACTATTATTCTAAGTAAAATGTTCATTGAACTAACTTACGGGCAATATATTAATGTAAAATTCTAACACCAAACAGAGCTTAAATATGGTAAGTTTTGAGGACAAGCCTTGAAATAAGGTGTCTGTCATTTGCAGAATGAGGTCCTCAGAGGGTGAATTTAGTGATGCTATCCCGCACAGCGGGCTAGCATCACCAAATTCACCCTCTGGGGACCTCATTCTGCAAATGACAGACACCCTATTTCAAGGCTTGTTTGAGGAAGTAAAATGTTCATTGAACTAACTTACGGGCAATATATTAATGTAAAATTCTAACACCAAACAGAGCTTAAATATGGTAAGTTTTGAGGACAAGCCTTGAAATAAGGTGTCTGTCATTTGCAGAATGAGGTCCTCAGAGGGTGAATTTAGTGATGCTATCCCGCACAGCGGGCTAGCATCACCAAATTCACCCTCTGGGGACCTCATTCTGCAGACATGTAAGCAGAATGAGATCCCCAGAGGGTGAATTTGGTGGTGCTAGCCCGCTATGCGGGGTAGCATCACTAAATTCACCCTCTGGGGACCTCATTCTGCAAATGACAGACACCCTATTTCAAGGCTTGTTTGAGGAACAAGTATTTTTATCCAGCTTATGATGTCTTCGGTATTAACACCACAGTGTTACTTTATCGATGATAGGCAACAAAATCCTATCCTGTAATGTGCTAATTATACCCCCTTTTAAAAAAAAAAGGGGGGTATACTGTTTTGCACCTGTCCGTCCGTCCGTCCGTCCGTCCGTTCAAACTTTTGATGTTTATGAGCTAAAAAGTGTGTCTAGCCCATAGTTATGAGCTAACAAATATTGTGAGCTAAGCTCCTAATAATTTGAAAAATGTTCATACAAACAATATTTATGAGGTTTGCTCTCAGAAAAACATTATTTATAATTAACCTCCTAAAATTTGGACTTTGAACCAGTCCATCCGATGGACTAATTTTGCAGTTACCCCCCTTATCACACGAGCACTTTTGTAGCTCCCAATAATCGGACATGCTGATTTATACATGTAGCTCCCAATAATTGGACAGGCAGATCTATATATACACAAAACAGCTCTTTGTATTTGGACTTTTGTAACTCCCAATAATCGGACACGCTGATACAGTGATTTATGTAGCATATCACGATAGTGACTATACGCAAAAACCATGTTCTGTGAAGATTATCTACCCAAATTTATAGAACAAAACACTAAATATGGGTAATTTTTCTATTTGATGACAAAAATAGGGCATACATGTGGTCCCAACTGCTATTTATATTATGAAATCCCCAATACACCATTCACACAATTAAAATACTGAAAGTGTGTATTGTATGGCGACTGACAATGGTGAACTCGTACTTTGATCTTTCAACCTAATTTGCATATGCAAACGAATCAGAAGACACTCAGGTTTCTCCGTTAAAGTCCGTGATTGAATGTTTACAAAACATATAGCATTTAATACCTATTGCCGAAAAACATTAATTTTCTCAGTTAATTTATGGTCCACAACTTTGATTATGGTTTCAAATTAATGATCGTTTTAATTGATTCAGTTTGGCGGGGTTACAAAGAAATTATTGAACCCTTAATATTTGGATTTTGTAGCTCCCAATAATCGGACACGCTGATTTTTCATGTGGCTCCCAAAAATTGGACAGGCAGATCTATATATACACAAAAACAGCGATATTTTTTTAAACATTAGTCTACGATTGAGCTCTTAGTATTTGGACTTTTGTAACTCCCAATAATCGGACACGCTGATACAGTGATTTATGTAGCTCCCAATAATTGGACAGGCAGATATATATATACACACACGAACAGCAACAATTTTATGAATATTGGCATATGATTGAACCCTTAATATTTGGACTGTTGTAGCTCCCAATAATCGGACACGCTGATTTATACATGTAGCTCCCAATAATTGGACAGGCAGATCTATATATACACAAAACAGCTCTTAGTATTTGGACTTTTGTAACTCCCAATAATCGGACACGCTGATACAGTGATTTATGTAGCATATCACGATAGTGACTATACGCAAAAACCATGTTCTGTGAAGATTATCTACCCAAATTTATAGAACAAAACACTAAATATGGGTAATTTTTCTATTTGACGACAAAAATAGGTGATATTTTTGTATTGCGAATTCGCAATACTCTTCACAAGATACGATACACGTATCATGAGAAATCGTATTGCGATACATGTGTTTCGCAATTAATCGTTGCAGCCCTATTATTTCCAATCAACCAGCTGTGATTCACTTTCAGCCCAATTGCTGATATTAAAATAAATTTTGATAAATCATCTGAACCGAATTATTTGGTCTCATCATTCGCTGCAAACTTGAAATAAACTTCCACGACTTGTCACCTTGTGTGGGCGCATACATGTGGTCCCAACTGCTATTTATATTATGAAATCCCCAATACACCATTCACACAATTAAAATACTGAAAGTGTATATTGTATGGCGACTGACAATGGTGAACTCGTACTTTGATCTTTCAACCTAATTTGCATATGCAAACGAATCAGAAGACACTCAGGTTTCTCCGTTAAAGTCCATGATTGAATGTTTACAAAACATATAGCATTACCTATTGCTGAAAAACATAAATTTTCTCAGTTAGTTTATGGCCCACAACTTTGATTATGGTTTCAAATTAATGATCGTTTTAATTGATTCAGTTTGGCGGGGTTTACGAAGAAATTATTGAACCCTTAATATTTGGACTTTTGTAGCTCCCAATAATCGGACACACTGATTTATACATGTAGCTCCCAATAATTGGACAGGCAGATCTATATATACACAAAAGCAGCGATATTTTTGTAAACATTAGTCTACGATTGAGCTCTTAGTATTTGGACTTTTGTAACTCCCAATAATCGGACACGCTGATACAGTGATTTATGTAGCGTATCACGATAGTGACTATACGCAAAAACCATGTTCTGTGAAGATTATCTACTTAAATTTCTATAACAAAACACTAAATATGGGTAATTTTTCTATTTGACGACAAAATGGGTGACATTTTTGTATCGCGAAATCGCGATACACTTCACAAGATACGATACATGTATCATGAGAAATCGTATTGCGATACATGTGTATCGCAATTAATCATTGCAGCCCTATTATTTCCGATTAACGAGCTGTGATTCACTTTCAGCCCATTTGCTGATGTTAAAATAAATTTTGATAAATCATCTGAACTGAATTATTTTGTCTCATTATTCGCTGCAAACTTGAAATAAACTTCCACGACTTGTCACCTTGTGTGGGCGCATATACATGTGGTCCCAGCTGCTAGTTATATTATGAAATCCCCAATACACCATTCACACAATTAAAATATTCATGCACAGTCATGACAGTGAAACTGAAAGTGTGTATTGTATGGCGACTGCCAATGGTGAACTCGTACTTTGATCTTTCAACCTAATTTGCATATGCAAACGAATCCGAAGACACTCAGGTTTCTCGGTTAAAGTCTCTGATTGAATGTTTACAAAACATATAGCATTATCTATTGCCGAAAAACATTAATTTTCTCAGTTAATTTATGGCCCACAACTTTGATTAGGTTTTCAAATAAATGATCGTTTTAATTGATTCAGTTTGGCGGGGTTACAAAGAAATTATTGAACCCTTAATATTTGGACTTTTGTAGCTCCCAATAATTGGACACGCTGATTTTTCATGTAGCTCCCAAAAATTGGACAGGCAGATCTATATATACACAAAAACAGCGATATATTTGTAAACATTAGTCTACGATTGAGCTCTTAGTATTTGGACTTTTGTAACTCCCAATAATCGGACACGCTGATACAATGATTTATGTAGCTCCCAATAATTGGACAGGCAGATATATACACACACGAACAGCAACAATTTTATGAATATTGGCATATGATTGAACCCTTAATATTTGGACTGTTGTAGCTCCTAATAATCGGACACGCTGATTTATGTAGCTCCCAATAATTGGACTGGCAGATCTATATATACACAAAAACAGCGATATTTTTGTAAACATTAGTCGACGATTGAGCTCTTAGTATTTGAACTTTTGTAACTCCCAATAATCGGACACGCTGATACAGTGATTTATGTAGCTCCCAATAATTGGACAGGCAGATATATATGTACACACAAGAACAGCAACAATTTTATGAACATTTGGCAAATGATTGAACCCTTAATATTTGGACTTTCGTAGCTCGCAATAATCGGACAGGCTGAAATAACACCACAGTCGCCATGTTGCCTAATAATAGATGGTGTATATATATAGTCATACCTACAGCAATTGTTCACACCGACATAGATTTCATATGTTTACATGGTAGGTTGTGCGTTCCAATTTTATTTACGTATATATGTTGATCAGTATTATAGCGTATTACATCACATAATTATACTGGAAATATATATATTTTATACTGGAAATATACTGGAATTTCACTGGGACAAAGGTGTACGAACCCTGGGCTCATATTCCCCTCATGGATCGCGTTCGATTGGATATGGACTCCATGAAGGGAATATGAGCCCATGTATCCCGTCTGCCAAATTAATAACGTATATGTATATCGATGGTCTTGTCTCAAGATTTTCGAATTTAATATTCCGTTTTTTCCCGGACAGATTGTCCCGAAAAACTTGTTTGGTATTTGTAAAACCAGTACGCATACAATTGGTGGTCGCTCACACGAAGCCCTTCACCTGAGTGAACATCAATCGCCTATACCAATTATCTGTATCATGGTGCATCATATGTGATAATATTTGTTTAGTCCCCATTGTGTTAAGAAAAAAGTAACAATTTTCCACTTCGTCCCATGGCCTAACGCTGTACATGGGCATATAAGCCATTTTAACCAGGCAACCGTGGTACAGAAGGTCATGTAGTTTCAAGATAGACTCTGTTAAACCCTAATCAATCAATCGATCAATCCATCTGTTTGTCTGAGACCAGTGAATATCAACAAGTCTTCTTCTGGCAGCTATTTAAAAAGTGAGATTTTGAATATTGCCAGTACATCATGATATTAAATTCAAATCAATAAGTGGACTATTGGTGCAGCAGTCACCCAAGAATCACATAAAGACACTTCACCTCGGGCACCTATGTTTGGTTTATGAATTTATGGGAAATTTCTAAGAACTTGTAACACGGGACTGAAATAATCTCATATTTGGATTTCACATAACCTCCTTGATATTGGACACCGAAAGCTCCTTGATATTGGACGCCGAAAGCTCCTTGATATTGGACACAAAAAAGCTCCTTGATATTGGACACATAAAGGCTCATAAACATCAAATGTTGGAACCACTATTGCAAACTCGTAAAAATTGGATAAAAATAGCTCATAATTTATTTAGCTCATAAAGGGTAGATGTTGGTAGTGCCGTCCGTGAGTCCGTACGTCCGTCCGATGTCTGTTCGTGTCATAACTTGAACAGTAGTGCTCGGATCTCAATGAAATTAGGTATGGATGTTCACTATTATGAGGACATTTAATAGAGGGTTCCATCGTTTTGTTTGGATTTTCCATTCTAGAGTTATTCATCTTTGTTTATCTGGAAATAGTGGCTTTTTGGTCCGTCTGGTGTCTGTTCATGTCGTAACTTCAACAGTTGTGCTGGGATCTCAACCAAATTTGGTGTGGATGTTCACAACTATGAGGACATTAAATAGAGGGTTCCATCGTTTTGTTCGGATTTTCCATTCTAGAGTTATCCATCTTTGTTTATCTTGAAATGTTGGATTTTTGGTCCATCTGGTGTCTGTTCATGTCATAACCTGAACAGTAGTGCTCGGATCTCAATGAAATTTTGTATGGATGTTCACTACTATGAGGGCATTCAATAGAGGGTTCCATCGTTTTGTTCGGATTTTCCATTCTAGAGTTATACATCTTTGTTCATCTGGAAATGTTGGCTTTTTGGTTCGTCTGGTGTCTGTTCATATTGTAACTTCGACAGTTGTACTGGGATCTCAATGGGATTTGGTATGGATGTTCACTACTATGAGGACATTAAAAAGAGGGTTCCATCGTTTTGTTCCGCTTTTCCATTCTAGAGTTACTCATCTTTGTTCATCTGGAAATGTTGGCTTTTTGGTCCGTCTGGTGTCTTCATGTCGTAACTTCAACAGTTGTGCTGGGATCTCAATGGAATTTGGTATAGATGTTCACTGCTATGAGGACATTCAATAGGGGGTTCCATTGTTCTGTTCTGCTTTTCCATTCTAGAGTAATTCATCTTTGTTTATCTGGAAATGTTGGCTGTTTGATCCATCCGATGTCTGTTCAGCTCATAACTTGAACAGTAATGCTCGGATCTCAATGAAATTTTGTATGGATGTTCACCACTATGAGGACAGTTAATGGCACATTCAAATGTTTTTATGCCTGTCCCAGTCGCCTCTCAACTCTGGTCAGTCCACCGAGAGTCTGCATTTCTAATATTTGAGAGTGATGGCCATAATGTCAAGGGTTTGAAAGTGGCAGTTATTAGTTGCAGACCCACAAATTTATGAACCCATGAAATAGTTGTAAATTGCTAAGCCACGAAAATCGATACCAAAAAAATTATAGCCATTTGCACTATTCTCATCTAATTTTGAGTCATGCCTAGCTTACTGCAGGCTTAGTTTTGTCTGTCTGCATAAAGAATTTCACTAAGTCGATGGCTCATTCCATTAATAAGTCTAATGAATATAAATACCTGTGTTCTCCCTGTGTTATATAAATACCTGTGTTCTCGATCAGGCAGTTATCCATATAACAAACAAATCTATATATATTTTTAACCCTTTCCATACCAACTACTCCTTGACGATTAGTTCCATTGGGAAATGTTCAGATAATAAATTTTTTTTAACTTCCGTAAGTTATCTGAACATTTCCTCCCAATAAATTGGAATCCTTCAACACTTTAATATATGTTGTCTGCTTATTTTTTCTGAAAAACCCTCCAGATGAACAATAGACCGTTCCATTGCATACTTTTATAACTTAGTGGTATAATTAATTTAGTACACAAAGGGTTAAACATGGAAAATTGGAAATTGAATTTTTGACTCAGATGCAGGTGAAGTGGGAGGAGCCTGAGAACATAAATATTGGGCATAAACAAAATGGACCAATAAATAACGGCCGTAGCTCCATCTATAGCGCTGTAGACAGGTCTCAAAATATGGTGCTGTACATTTGCAGAATGAGGTCCCCAGAGGGTGAATTTAGTGACGCTACCCCTGCACAGCAGGCAATAGTCACCAAGTTTATTCTCTGGGGACCTCATTCTGCATGGCCTCATCTACTATGGGAAACCTAGACTCAGATTTAAGATGGTGATGTCACCCATTGGGCACCTTGATTATGCATTGTGTCGTCTGCCTATTTGGGGATATGGAGAAGCTTAATAGAAAAAGAAACTAAAATACTTGTTAATATGATAATAAAGGTACTTTTCAGAGAAGATGAGGCCAAAGCAGAATGATATCTCCAGAAGCTGAATTTACTGATGCTAGCCTTCTGTGCATGGTAATAGCACTAAATTCACCCTCTGGGGACCTCATTCTGCAAATATCCAGCACCATATTTTGAAGCCTGGCCGTAGATATAGCCACGAGTGTTAAATCTACGTCAATCAGATGTTGTTACACAAGAAATAGTAAATTCCTATAATGACAAAGTTATCACTGTGTTTAAAATTATGAATGTACGCTGTTTGTGCATTTGGTAGCCTATAGTATATATATAATGCATTGTTATAAAAAAAAACATTTTGCCCTCTGCAGATCACCTTTACACATTGCTCATACATTTCAAGTACTGAAGTGAATTGGATATTATTGGCTGTAGTGTATCATTGTCTGGAATTTGGAAAAACAATTTCCAAACCTGTGGATATAACCCACCCCTGTTGTTCATTTGTCTCTAGGCAATAGAACGCTTCCGTCTTTAGAATTGAGTATTTTTTCCATTGTGGCAAAATCATAGTGGCAAATGTGTTGGTGGAATTATGGTGACATCATGATGTAACTTTAATAATTGTGGGTCTGTAGACACTTAGATAAATAATCATGCAGCCATTCAAAATGTGTTTTTAAGTCAATTGATTGTGCGATGAGCAAGGGCTTGGTAGAAGGCCAATTCTAAATGTTTGAATTGCATTACTGGCATGTTTGATTTCCTTGATCTTTCATTTTTAGAACCATCTTCAGTATGGAAGATTCAGTGTATATCTAATCAATTATGAAATATATTTAAGAAACAGGTAGTTGGCACATAAGTGTCAATAGTCAAATTTGTCCACAAAGAAAATGACAAATTGTAAAATAAAATTGCTATACTTCATAAAAATAGCCATGCAAAATTAGGCCTGTTTTGTTTTGTCTATCTTCAGCACTGTTATGACACGATTAGTGATGCATATCGTCCTTTTTGCTGCATTAGTTTATCATTTTTACAGATCATGGTGTACATCTCAGCATAGCAACATTCAAGTCTATGGTTAACAACGAGACCATCTTCAACTTTGAATGGAAACATTTGAAAGAAGCTGAACATGTAAAAGAATATATTATAGTCTGGTGTGTTAGAGAGAACAGACAATGCAAGGTAAAGCTGTTTTATCATATGCCCAATAATAGAATATCAAAAATATCACTGACAGTTGGTAGACATTTTCCCCCACTTTGAAAATGTATAAATGCTCACTTTCACACTGTCTACACATGACCTTTTGACTTCCATGTATTCTTATTTTCATTTTCACGACAGGGTTTATACACTGGCCACAAAATTACTTTTCACCATTTTTGTTTAGCAATTTTTTTGTAAATTATCAGAAATTTTGGCCAAATTTAAAGACCCAAGATATAGGATCATTTAGAAAATTTAACCTAACACAAATTTAAAAACCCAAGATATAGGATAATTCAGAAAATTTAACCTAAAACAAGAACATAATAATAACAGAAGGCAAAACAAACAAAAATAAAGACATGCGCAAAGCAAAAAATAACTGACATTATTTCAAGATTGACTTTTATGAGAAAATTGACACTGCAAGTCCAAAATGACCCACAAAATCTGTAAAATAAGTCAAGGCGGTATTGTATATCAACATAAATTAACACCAATTATTAGCTCAACTTTATGTCTGACCATCAACAATTTCTGTTTATTTTCCATTCACTCATAAAAGTATGCATTGAAATGATCTATTATTAATTTGGAGGGATGTTCAGTTAATAAAAGATGACAGACTGATGAAAAATAATACAAGTTTGTTGAACTTATTATCTGAACATTTCCTAAGGGATAGCTACTCATCAATGATTATGTATTAAGTGTTAAATAGGTGTTCTTGTAATCTTTGGGTTTGGAAACATGACAGCTGTGAGTCACTTTAACTTAACCCTTTTATGACTGGAGCTTCCTGAAATGTTGCGAAAAACCTGTGTCAATGCATTCTCTTATATATGCGAGTCTTCCATAGGGCGCCTCACATATATAAGAGAATTAATTGGCCTAACAATATTTACATTGAGCTATTAAGCCAGTGCATTCTCTTATATATGCAAGGCTCCCTATGGGAGACTCGCATATATAAGAGAATGCACTGGAATATGATCTGTAATGATGCACCAGCACAGCTCCCGTCATGAAAGGGTTAAGTAATTCTCTCTAATTTCTTCCTCTCAGGGACAGATCAACTGGTCGAGTGTGGGTTTAAATACATCAGCTTCACTAAATTTAAAGGAAGCAGACTATATGTTTGGTGTCTACTCCATAACTGAGACAACATCGTCACCTATACAATGGAATTACTGCATTTATCGCAAAGATGCTGGTAAGTGTCTAGATACATTAAGATGCTGGTAAGTGTCCAGATTCATTCACAGTATAACACTTGTGTTACTGGTCATCAGTTTATGGAACGAGAGTGATGATATAACCTCTTGGCTGCAATATGTCTGTACTGAGTACGGATGTAAAATGTCACTCTGTGTGCTGTACGTCCTTACTTTGTACAAACCTACTGCAGCACACTAGTAGTCGCTCACTGTTCATAACTAGAACTCAGAAATCAGTGCATCAGAATCATTGTATCTCGAAGCTTCAAACAGTGTATGCTGTTCCAGGATTGTGGATGATAATAGCCTTTCTATGGGGTAAGTTTTGTTGTTTTTCGTGATAATCCCGTTATATCTTTTCCACTAGAATTTGGCCAGACCGTCAAATAAAAGGCAGTGAAGAGGTTTTTAGCTCACCTGAGACGAAGTCTCTGGTGGAGCTATAGTCATCACTCCTCGTCTGTCGTCCGTCCATCCATCAGTCCATCCATGCATCAGTCCATCCATCCTTCTGTCCATCAACAATTCTTTGAATATCTTCTTCTCTTGATCCATAGGCCGAATGGGTTCATATTTGGTGTGGATGTTCCCTAGGTGACTCCCATTCAGATTTGTTCAAATGAGGTCACTGGGTCAAATAGTTGCAAAGCCAGGTCTATAACTCTTTCCCTCCATTGTAATTCTTAAAAACTTAATAAAGTACTATCAGGCCGAATGGGTTCATATTTGGTATGAAGGGTCCTTAGGTTCAGATTTGTTCAAATGAGGTCACTGGGTCAAATGTGGTCGGAGCCAGGGACATAACTCAAAAAAAAAAATCAGATTGAACTACCTGCTCAATTAAACCTGCTCAATTTTTTTTTTTTTTTAAGTTTAATTTTTTAATTTAATTTAGATTCAACTCCTTGCTCAATGATTTTTTTATTTTTTTTTATTTTTTGTTGTTGATTTTTTAAACTTGTATAAATAAAATATATGAAAAACTATTGCCATTATAACATCCTCTGGAGTCCCAACAGAAAATTTGGTTTTAAATCACTCTAAAATCCAGAACATATGTAAACAGCACAGACTTAGCTATTTGAGATATAGGAGAACACATAATGTTTACTTAATAACAGCATGGAAGTCACAAAGGTGATTATAAAGTCATTATGGCAGCTGTGATTGAAATTAAATCTGCTTGTGACAGCTCTGTGTGGAATATCCCATACTTCTATGTTACTAATAACCGGCATATGCCATGCCTGTGTCACAATTTGAGCTTTTTGTATATAAATGGCCCAGAATGGCTATGATAACTAGCAATTCACATTCTTAAGTTTATTGTATCCACGAGACAAATGATGCCAACTGTGATTCTGACATTAAAAATAAATACCTGTGTTCTAACACAATGACATATATGGGAAACTGGATGGAGGTGGGGGTGCTTTTTATCTCATCTGAGACCAAGTCTCTGGAGCTATAGTCAAGTCAGAATTGAGTCATATTGGGCAACTGAATTTTAGATTTGGGGTCACTTTGTCAAAAAGTGGCAAATCTAGGGACATAATTCTTTCCATCCATAGTAATTCTTAAAACATCTTCTCAAGAACCATCAGACCTATTCATCTTAAATGTGGTATGGAGGGTCCTTGGCTGACTGTGATACATATTTTTTCAAATGGGGTCCCGGGGTCAAATAAGGTCGCAGCCAGTGACTTAACTTGTCCATCAATTGTAATTCTTCAAACGTTCGTATTAAGAACCATCAGACCTATTCAGCTTATATTAGGTATTCAGAGTCCTTGGATGACAGGGATTCATATTTGTTCAAATTTGTTCACCAGGTCAAATAGGGTTGAGACAGGGATGCAACATGTTCCCTCTCTAGTATTTCTTAAAACACCTTCTTCTCAAGAACCATCTGGCTTATTCAGCATATATCTGGTATGGATGGTCTTTGGGTGGCTGTGATTCAGATTTGTTCAAATTGTATCACTGGGTCGAATAGGGGTGGAGCCAGGGACATAACTCTTTACCTCAATAGTTAGGCCATATAAACTTAATAGTTTGTTTCTCAGGGAATTTTTTGTTCAAAGTGATGAGGGAGGCAGTTATTTATATTTATTATTTTTTTCAAATTAATTTTGTGGTGAGGCAGGTATTTATATATATAATATTTATCGGAGTCCCATATTAAGGAATAATACTGGATATGGACACTATAGTGAAACAGGACAGCTGACCATCATATATCCCCTTAATAATCTAGATTTGTAATAAAGTTGCATAGAGGAAACAGTTTGAGTTATTCGCTCATGATGATGTGGAAACTACATCGGTGAAATTTGATGTAACTCAGGGTGACCACCAACCAGATCAAGCTTTATTGGAAGGAGTTCCACTGGACTACACATGAATTGATAATATAAAATCACAACAATAATTTATGAAATAAAAGGTTTATTTTCTAATTAATCACAGACTTTCATAAAAATCTTGAAGTTTGAAATAGTGCTGATCCACAAACCAGAGTGCATTACATACAATAGCCACACACTGCTGACCCACACTGTCAACGCTATCCGTTTGGAAGCCCACTTTCACTTTGTTTTCACCTAACCAGTCAATGATTGAATGAATTAACTGCACAATTCGTCACGTTTGTTTTTCACATTTGTCTTACTGGGCAACACCACTTCCTTGCATCATGTCATCAGCACTGAGATTACTAGTTCTTCCGATTTCTTCTTTGGTCACTCGAATTTGAAAATATCGTCCGAAAAATTGCGTGACTTCAGAAAACATGATGATGATGATGTCTCCTGCAACTGTGTCAAAGTCCCCTGTTTTCGTTTTTGAAACAACCAGGTCAAAATCATTGTCAATGTCTTTCGTGGACATGAAATCACCAGCCATTGGACGAACAGTTTTTGAACTGTTGACTGATATAATTGTCCATTTGCCTTCCGATGCATTCTGCACGATAGAAATGTTCATCAAAGTCGCCATTTTGTTATTATATTAAACAGGAAGTCCGCCGGAATTATCCGCCCTTGTTTGTGAATGTAAAGTCCGGATAGATTTGCAGTCCGGATAGATGTGCATTTTGCGTAAAGTTTCAAGACTAAGTTATCGGTCTGGGGCGGGTTGGGATATGCAGTATTTATATATTTATTATTTGCAGCTGCCAATAAATAAGGGGTAGCGCAGGGTTTTTTCGGGAGGCGGCGATCCCTGAGAAACGAACTATTTTGTGTGTATGGCCTTATTCTTAAAACATCTTCCAAAGAATTATTTAGCATATTTAGCTTATATTTTGTATGGAGGGTCCTTAGGTGACTGGGATTAAGATTTGTTCAAATAGGGTCACCAGGTCAAATAGGGGTTAGACCAGGGACATAACTCTTCCCCCATGGTAATTCTTAAATAGACTTCTACTCAAGAGTCATTAGGCCTATTTAGCCTTTATATAGTATGGATGGTCCTCCGGTGACTGGGTTACATTTTTGTTAAAATAGGTTAGATTGGCATTTGGTGTGTAGGGTCCATGGAGAGTTGGGATTCAAATATGTTTGAATGGGGTCAGCCATTATATAAGGGGGAATGTCAGGTTGGAACTTTGCAACAGTTGGGAAAGCTTGAGCTATCAGTTGTAAAATTCCAACATATGCAAAAGAATTTTTGAGAACTTGGGAGTGTATTTGCTTAAGTTGGGAGGTGACAGACAGGCTATGGACTATATGTGATGGGAGGTATCAGGGGCGTGCAGTTGAAAATTTCAAGGTGGACACCCCACTGCTTAACGGAGACCCTCTAGCCATGTTCTTGTTTTGTGATTTTGACAAGTATTAACCCTTATTCCAACGTATCGTCTTTTGACGTCTTTTGTTGTAGCGTCCGTATCTTCTTTTGACGTCTTTTGTTGTAGCGTCCGTATCGTCTTTTGACGTCTTTAATTTTTGCATTTTCAACACTCGGATTTGAGACTCGAATAAAGAGTAATAATGACGATTTACATTGATTGTGTTTTGTTCTGCTGATGGTTAAGATCATGAAGGGCACATATTAAATCCTTTCTTCCTTTGCTAGGCTTTAGATTTGCAAAATGTTTACTTAGAATGCTGTTTTGGCCGACAAAATGAAAACAAACGAAATAGAAACACGTGGTTTCGACGAAAACGAAAGTTGTTGTCAGAGACGCTTCCTTGTTGATTGCGTTATGCGTGGCCGCGAGGGTAATCTATGTAAAATATAACAACTTGAACTTGATATTTATATTGGATTATGTATTATTTCTTAAGTGGTGATTTTATATTTCCAAATAGTGCAATATGAACATTTTTCCCAGCCGTAATTAAATCGGCCACAGCTAAGCAAAATCTCAGCGTGACAGTTGCGGAACTGGCCATTGGGATGTTTTTCCTGTCGAGTTCCATTATGATTGTCACTTCATCCGTGAACGTGAAAAAAGATTTTTATAATAATATATTTTTTTAATGGACTAACATCATAATGAAGGCACGTATTTCCACCTTGCCTTCCTAAATATTAAAAAATGTTGACATAGAGTATGTTCTGTCTCGTATTGGCTGACAAAATGAAAACAAACGAAACAGAAACACGTGGTTCACTGGTAGCGAATTTTCGACGAAGACGAAATTTGATCAATATTTAATGTAGGTGAACTTCTCCACAAACCAAATGTTGTGAAACATATTCATTAAGTGTCACAATTGTTGTTTAATTTGAGAACTCGAACATTGCAATTCCAAATTGATGACTCAAAGTGGATCTTTCTGCATTTATTGCACAAATTTACTCTGCGAAATCATGTTGTTATGTTGGAACATCGGAATATTATTTCCGGTTGTAATGTAACTACGGACGCGGCCGTTGTTGTGCTATCGGCGGGATTCTAAACACATAATTAAAACTTTTTTATATATATTATCTACAAATTTAGTATAATAAATTGATGAGATATTACTTTTATATATCCATCTGTTCAAGATTTCAAATATACCGCGCAAAAGACCATGGACCCTGATCGATCGAGAAAGAAATCAATAAACAAAAATATCTCCTGGTTTGACATCAAGTCAGCCCAATGCGGGTGCTTCTAAATAAAGGCGAGTTTACAGTTGACATGCAGATATCTCAAATTCATCTTGGGAAGCTTCTTTGCGTGTATGCATATATAATTACCGACTATAAAGTAATAATGTACTTATATCAACGCAATGTCGATAAAACAAAGAATATCCCAAGCGACACATTCGAGCACCTGCTGGCGACGTCTTACTAAGTTAGCCCACTGCCATTTCGAACAATTCGCTCTCGTTTTCTGTCATCTAATTAGCATCAATGGGGAAACTCCACCCCTAAACTTGAGCCAATGAAATCAGTTCAAACTTCTAATCATTGATGTCATTGGTTGTCAATGAAAACATTCTTAGAATCAACAAAAAGTGACCTTTTTGAACATGTGTTTTTGCACGAAAATTTACAAACTTTCACAAAGCAACGTGACGTAATTGCTAATAATTTGCGCTTTTATCGGAAGTCTTTTTACGACTTTGTCAAATCATGGTTTATATGATTAATGCACATCAAATATAAAGACATTTGGTTTAATTATTTTATTTATAATACGCTTTTTTGTTTTCAAAAATCATGAATTATTTTTTTTCAATCAGGACACGAATCCGTGGGTAAACAAACTTAAAGGACACACTCGCATAGGCATACCGTAAATTTGCATAAAATGTCATTTTTGACTCACATTTGTGATAAAATGAAGATAAACGGTTGTTTATATGCACATATTTAGTTCGTCTATTGGTTTATGTTTCCATTATCGTATTCACAGATGACACTTAACTTAAGTCTTAAGTGAAAGCATGCTTGTTGTTGCATATCGGATGATACACATGGCACATTTACCTGTGGCCAGTGTGGGGAAACATCCAATGATATTATAACGTCAAATTCCTGTTGGCCAACGTAATTACCTTCATACCTGTTGACGTTGGCTATATGACGTGGTTTAACTACATGTGCTGTTGGGAAAAGGGTTAACTCTTATGGTCTTCAGAGTCCCAGTCTTCTCAGTCTTTACTGTCTGGTGAGCGACCCAGTCATTGACACTCTTGTTAGAAGGATAGCACAATAGGCTGTGTCCTCAAATGTTATTCTGCAATTGCAATAAACTATCAGCTATTACTCCTTACATGACTGCATGGAGCCTCCCGAAATTTTGCAAAAACCCTGTACCCCATAGGCTGAACATAGTATAAGTGGGTTTTTCAATAACATTGTATGTGTGCATGTAAAAAATAGTTCCCTCTCTGGATTCACCTGGAAACATGTTAAAGGATTTATTCGGTCTAGAAACTACAAAACGCAATCGGAAAGCCCTTGCTATTTAGGCGCTTTTGTTTTGTGTTTGTTTGTTGTTTTAATTTCGATATAAATGTCCCGAGTATCTGTCATCTCCACATATGCCAGGATGCCTAGTAGATGTAGTGTGTTCGGTTGTGGGCGGGCTAGCAATCCATTATTTAGTACCTCCAAAAAGACAACACAGTGCGTAATTTAGAACGCTCTTTATTGTCTACCGCTTTTGGGAAACGGAAGCATGGACGCTCTTTATATTTAAATGTCACAATACCACATACAAAATCACCCATGACATATCGAAATAGAGCACGTTCATAATTGAGAACGCGCTTTATTGTCTACACCGCGACGAAAACATGGACGCTCTTTATTAGAGGCAATCATTGGATTTTTTCTATGCTAACAATTAACAAAAAATCCTCTGTAGAAAGTCAATATGTGCCATCAAAACGTAAAATAAAACGAACAAACACAAACTGAAAAAACAATGCCAGGCTAGCATTCAATTAAAAAAAAATGTCGTTATGCCAAATTGCAGCCTAACTAATAATTATTGCAGTTTCAACAGTCTGTTGTGTATTCGAGTGAATTATTTTGTTTACGCACTTATTGATCTTGACTGGAAGGATTTTAGCAAGCTGTTCACAGTCGTGCACTTCTCCGCACAAAACAAGAAGGAAGTACCGGTATATGGCCTAATTTCTATTTTTTCAGAAACAGTTAAATTAGTTTCGCACGAAATTCCGCTCGCTCATTGCATTTCTGCATAAATTAATCTCATTTCAAACAACTTTTATCGCCTCAAAGTGCATTTTAGCCATCATTATTCGTTATATAATCCAACTTCTAGCAAATCCAGTTCATAATTCAGCACATTCAAACAGTTTTATTCCGTAATCGCTATTTATCGTAAAGGCTTAGGTAATTAACCGGCGTAATTTATCAACTCGTTACGCGATTGGCAGAATTATTTCAAGCTCCACCCACCGCTGTCATCGGTAAGCGTCGATGCAGATGATCGGTCATGTGACCGCGTTGTGGTCATGTGATCGCACTTCGGATATTTCCGCGATTTTTTTAATATCATAATAATAAAAATACTATCTGGCGAAATGGGTCTGTTAGACATATATATTATTAGTATTATGACGATAAAAAAAATATTTTTTTGACAGACTAATTCCTTTAATAGCTTTTATATAAATGAAGAGGCTAAAATATGTGTGTATTTTTAATCTAAGGCCAACTAACTTAATTATATGTTTCTCAGGCACTGCCGCCCCCTTAAAAATCCGCCGCTGGGAGCTTTTTATTCGACAACGAAAATAAAAAGTATATAAAGTGCCCACCGCCTGCTATAAATGTGCACCGCGTGTTCCGTTTATATCATGTGTGTAACTGCAGTAAGCCGGTCATTGGGTAAGAGGGATAACTCTACTTCCAACTACTCCGAACGCATATTGAACGCACCACCTCAAAAACATGGGTTAGCGATTATCGCAATACGATAGGGGAACACTGTGTGTGTAACATAACCATCACAAGTATAACGTACTCTGATAACTTATCGCCAAATTCATGCTTCAAACATTTTAAACATTTCATCTTCGGCTTCTTTTATTTTATTTTTATGAAAATGAATAATAAATGGGGTGATAAACGACAAATAGAATCAAATTAGCCATTTTCCCGTGAAACTTAGGACAGGCAAGCTTTATCACCCGCCGACGCAGACCGAAATCTGCGCAAGTATCTCCCCGTCCTTAACCGTTCCCTCAGTCGTTGTCACGTCGTCGAGTACTAGGGAAAGCAAGTCGGGGGAACAGGCATCCTCCTCCGGCGCGGAGCCTCCGCTCGTTTATTGCTCGGAACTCGGGAGCACGAAATTGGTGAAATATGAGTACGAACGTCAGTGTTCCCCTACCGTATTGCGATAATTGCCAACCAAAAACTTGGCGCTGCTAAATATTTGCGTGATTGAAAATGGACATGTATTGATTCCATGGAGGATAATCAACATAGACACTACCGACACAACACAATTTTATGAAGGATAATTCCGTTCATTGTGAATGTGATGAGAGTTCCATAATTTGGCGTAAATGTCAGTGTTTCCAAACGAAAGACGGATGAGTTCGACCGTGTATCGATGGAGCTGAATGCGGCTGAAGTTGCGGACATATTTGGCCGCTTCTTCCAAATAAATATATGAAAAACCCAATAGCACAGTAGTACAGATGGATTACCTGCACCTTCCATTCACTTTTTATTTTACATTAAAATTTCTATCAAAATCAAAACAGCCAGTCATATTTTATTTTACCCCCAAAATCAAGGGTTTTCAATCTGCAAACATGAAAGTTTGTAAACTACAAGTTCTTCTCGTTCCTACAGGAAGCTCAATATGATGTTGAATATATCTCCATGCTGTATATTAAAAACTAGTTTTAAATTCTACTACATGCAGTACATGTATGGCAAATTGATATTAATAACATTGACTGAACTGAATATTTTAAATATCACTTAAATAATTCAGTTCAGTCAATGTTAATAATATCAATTTGCCATACATGTACTGCATGTAGTATATTATATATCAATTTTTTCATCCACCTATGAAGGGAGACACATTTTGGCATCTTGAATCTTGAACAGGCATCTCGAGCGCACCTCCCAATATAAAATTTGTTGTAAAAAGTCACGTATAAAAACCTGCCTCCCGCAAAATTTTCCCCATAAAAATTAAGACATAAAAACATGCCTCCCGGTAAATTTTGGTCTAAAATAATAAAAATAAATACCTGCCTCCCCCCTTGTTTTGAAAATAAAAGTGCCTGAGAAACATATAATTAAGTTAATGTGGCCTAAAGTATGAAATTTGTAGAGAGTTCATTAGAATATTTTATTTTTTGTTTTTTAGTTCCTCAGGCACCACCGAAAAACATAAAGTTGCAGCCGAGGGTAAATGCACTTACTGTGCTATGGCAGGCTGAGTTGTGTATGGAATCTGTGGCATTAGTCAGGGAATATCGACTAATCTACTGCCGCACCAGTCAGTATGATGATGAGAAATTATGCTATGGTATGTATGTATCTGATCGGTATCTGGAGAAGTCGGCCCCGTGCGAAGTCGGCCCCATACGAAGACGGCCCCACGCGAAGTCGGCCCCAGAGAAGTTGGCCCCATTAATTAGAATGGATTAAATCAGCTTAATTTTATTGAGATAGTGTTTATTTTGTCTAATTGTGAGGTCCCCAACTTAAATTTGGTTGAGTTAGTGTAGTGTTTGTGTAGGCTAATTGTGAAGTCTGCAATGTTTTCTTAGTTGTAATAACAAAATGATCTTCACTTATGGGCAGTCACTGACAGCGGCTCAGTTATAAAAAATATGCTAGTTGCCGACATACAATGACAGAAAGCGCTAAGTACTGTTGATTGCTGCTTAGCGAACGAAGCCATTAGCTCATTATTCTCACTTCGGATTTATAGACGTATATATATAAGGTTAGCCCAGCTATCCGATTTCCATACAGGACAAATTTAGGGAATACATAAACTTAAACATTAGCAAAACATGCAGACTAATGCAAAAACACCCCAGGTAAAGACATCGAATACATAACTATGTATAACGACAGCGACAGTGATAGCGACGATGACGATGTTTGAATTTGTTAATTGAATTTGTTATTATTATATTTGTCATTATCATTATTATCAGTTTCATATTTCATATCATAAAATAAATAATGATGTTAAACAATGGTTCTGTTATATATGGGGCCGACTTCGCGTGGAGCCGTCTTTGTATGGGGCCGACTTCGCGCGGGGCCGACTTCTCCTGTATTCATCTGATCACTCATTGAATGTTCATCTGTTTTAATTTCTGAAAAAAACTGCATCTGATCTATATAAAGCTGCTGTAACCTGATTTGTGTATCTTTACAAGACAATGATACTGATTTTTTTTTTTTTTAATTTACATCTGGAGAGAGTTGTATTAGTGGCAACAAGCCATATTTCTGACTAAATCCTAAAAAGTTACCCATAATTCTGCTGTGGTTAAGGAGTTGATTATTTAGGGCATTATGGTATGCCAAATTGGCCAATGTTTTTCGAATCCATTTTGTGGCCCATTAAGCTGTATCACTTAATCAATTAGCTGGCCCAGTCAATGTTAAAACAATGTAATTTAATTATCACTCATTTTATCATGTTAACATATAATGAAAAACAATGATTTTATTTACTGTTTTATGCATGCATGGTGGTTACGACTTTTGGTATTTTAGCATTTTCGAAAAACATTGGCCAATTTGGCATACAGTAATGCCCTAAATAATCGACTTGGGGAGAGCTTTCCGGTGAATGGCAACAAGCCATATTTCTGACTAAATCCTGAAAAGTTACCCATAATTATGCTGTGGTTAAGGAGTCGATTATTTAGAGCATTACTGCAGGTATATTCTTCTATCAATATTAGCGAATGTCTGTCTGTCTGTGTTCAATAGAAATTAACAGGGGACCATCTAGATGGCACCAAATGGGTCTAGTAGGGGTAACTTTTTACGAGAAAGATAATGGTGTGGTTTAAGATTTTCTAAAGTGATGCTATTGTCAGGGGCAGAAAAGGGGGAGGGGCAGAAAAAATGTTTGCCGCCGATTGCCACGAAACGTTTATATAATCATTCCCATGATATAAGGAATCTATTGTGTTGTTTAAATATGTCAAACGTGGCGCCATTCGTGTCAGGGATGCACGGAAGGGGAGAGGGGCACCAAAATTGATAAAACTAATTTTAGCGCCGATTTCCATGAAATTGATATGCATTTTTTTCTATGATACAATGAATCTAATTGTGCGATTTAATGACTCCAAATTGCTGTCGTTTGGATGAAAGAGTGTGGGCGGGGCACTCAATTTGATAAGAATGGGTCTAGTCGCCGATTGCTACTACACTTATACAATATCATCCCCATGGTATGAGGAGTCTAATGGTGTTGCTTAAGTCTGTCAAAAGTGGCGTAATTCGAGTCATGGTTGAACTGAAAGGCAGAGGGGCACCAAAATTGATACGCATTAATTTTAGTGCCGATTAGTACCAAACTTATCAATAATACTCTCCATGATATCTGGCGTCTTAATTGTGTGGTTTAAGGATGTTACAGGCAGGGCTATTCGATTCAGGATGCATAGAGGCTGAGAGGAACACAAAAAAGACGAACAATATGTTTAGCGCCGATTTCCACCAGATTGATACATATTCTCCGTGATACGAGAAATCTAATCGTGTGGTTTAGGTACGCCAAATTGGTGCCGTTTGGATGAGAGATATGGGGCCCCTAAATTTGATACAAATTTTTTAGTCGCCAATTAGCTCCAAACTTATGAATAATCATCTCCATGATATCAGGAGTCTAATTGTGTTATTTAAAGATGTCAAAAGTTGTGCCATTCGAGACAGGGGTCCACAGAGGGTGAGAGAGACACAAAAATTGATAAACAATAGGAATCTGACCGTGTGGTTTAATACGCCAAATTGGTGCTGTTTGTGTGAGAGATATGGGGGCCCTAAATTTGATACGAATTTGTATACTCGCCAATTTTCAACAATGTTATATATATTCATCTAATGAGTCTAAGTTTGTGGTTTAATGATGTCAAATGTGGCACTGCTTGAGTCCGAAATAGGGACGGGCGGGTCACCAAACCTGAAAGAAATATGTTTAGTGCCAATTAACATCAAATTCATACACGTTCTTTTCAAATGATACGAGGAATCAAATTGTGCGTGTTTAAAACGTCACAATTGGTGTCTAGATATATTGGCAAATATATGTCTGTCTGTATGTGTTCTATATATAACTTCACAGGGTACAATCGAGATGGCACTAAGGCGTTCTAACAGTGGTAACTTTTTACGAGGAAGATAATGGTGCATGTTAAAATATTAGAATAGCTCATTTTAATATTATAACACAATTGAGTCTGCCCCATTCAATATAGTTTCCACAAAAATTTACAAGAGATATGGAAATGTATAGAAGGCCTGTTCAACAATAGTGGTCACAATGTGCCATCATATATAATTTCTTCTGAAATAAAAGACAACAGTCCGTGGCACATGACTTTTCAGGATCCTCCAATACTGACATCTTACAAGGTTATATCTGCCCAATATACAGAGGATATCTTTCATGTTTTAGAACAGACTCATCACTTAACATAAACAACTCAAAATCTTGCTCTGTGTCGGGCACATGTAGCTGATATATTTGCATTGCAACATTTCGTTTGAACTGAGAATAATTAGCCAGTATTTAGCACCATGAAAGAGGAGAACCTGGACAATTCTTTAAAATATCTGTACCTTCATGGAGATATGATAACCAGGTGTCGTCAAAATCTTAGTAAAACCCACCAGATTCATTGATACATCTCTATGTAAAACCCAATTGTCGTCTTTTATTTTTGCCAGCTAATGTGTTTATGATGTTCATGTTATAACGTCTGAAGTATACGCAGTTGTAAATAAATAAATAGTTCTTTATTGGTGGGACGGATTAATCACGTTAAACAAAATGACAATCGCTCCGATCCGACAAGGTGAGCTACTACTTATATCCATGTGTAAGAATCATGTTTTGTGATGCTATTGATTTATGAGAAAATGTGTAACGCTTTGAACAATAGTATCCTCTATTCCCACCATATATCCACAATATGCAGAGGGTTTCACATCACTTTAACTCTTTCACCACCGAATATATGAGGGTAAAATGTCCCAGACCCTAAATTTACAGGACTTAATTAGGAATTTTGTTGTCTTTAGCGCTAAGCCTAAATACTAATGTTTAGAGGGATCGTGGGTATGGCACACCATATATTGCCGTGATCAGCAGTGAATTTATATTCACATGAGGGTCATAGATGACCTTCAAGTGCCGAACTTCCTTGACAACGGTTGCTAGGGAAACACCCGTCATGAAAAAACACTAGATTTTGATCAATTTTCTACTGAATGGCACTCATACAATGCTGGCTATTTTTATGTTTACCCATACCATAGTATGGTAAACATAGTGTCGTTGTCCGGATTGACCACTCGTCGTGTGTCCGTCCGTCTGTCCGTCCGTCCGTCCGTCTGTCCATCCGTGTTTACTAATGACTACTTATGTGGCTAAGATTGTGTAAAATGGATATTTATGTGCATAACTTCCGTTGCGTGGCTAGCCACGTAACAGCTTTCAGATGGACGTTCTAAAATGATCTATTTGGCCTAATCAGCTTATTTAATTTTGTAGTCACTCAAAATTTGGAGAAAAAAAGTCCATCGATTTAGACATCCATGACCCGTCAATAGGAGATGTCGGACACTGACAAGACATTTATGTGGCTAGCCACCCAATCACGGACCTGTCAGTTTCTCCTATTCCACTGTCCCAGTTGCTGTGGGCAAGTTTTTGAGTTTTAATCAGCTTCTTCTGCTATAATTCCAACATGTTATGAATCCATAATCTGGAGTTTTATCACTATCTACTACTTGATAGCCACTTAAAATTTTATGGCTACTTGAGAAGCCACATAAAAACTAAAGCCACATTACCATTTCTAGCCACATAGGTCGAAGCCACATATCTACCCATTTGTTGGTACGTCCGTCTGTCTGTCCGTCCGTAGACACTTTACGTGTAATGCGATAACTCAAACATTTTCTACCTGATAAAAACCAAATTTTGTATATGGGGTTTTCAGCCCAAAATACAGATCGAGTTCGAATATGGGTTTGATCCGACATTTTTTTACAGAGTTATGGCCCTTTTTTGACTTAGAATTCACGCATTCTGCCATAACTCAAACATTTTTATGTTTACCCATACCATAGTATGGTAAACATAGTGTCGTTGCCCGGATTGACCACTCGTCGTTCGTCCGTCTGTCTGTCTGTCTGTCTGTCTGTCTGTCTGTCTGTCTGTCTGTCTGTAGACACTTTACGAGTAATGCGATAACTCAAACATTTTCTATCCAATCGAAACCAAATTTTGTATATGGGTTTCTCAGCCCAAAATACAGATCGAGTTCGAATATGGGTTTGATCCGATTTATTTTAAAGGAGTTATGACCCTTTTTTCGAAAATAAAATAAATTTAAAAAAAAAACGATGCTCTAACCGAAATATTTTTTTGTCCGATTGTGTTCATATTTGATATGTAGGTTTATGATGACACACCCCTCACCTGTATAGTTTTTGGTATTGATTGGTTGATCAGTTTAGAAAATAATTAACCCTTTACACACATGCTATCCAATGCAATAAGTTGAACATATTTCTTCTGATCTGCCTCATATTTCTTACCTAGGTTTTTCTTAGCACGTTCTTCATCTGTATGGTTTTTGGTATTGTTTAATTAACCCTTTTCACTCTTATGTTTACTTAGAATTCACCCAAGCTGCTATGACTCAAAACATTTTTCATCTGATCAACACAAAATTTGGTATATGAATTTATCACCCCTAAATACAGATCGAGTTTGAATATGGGTTTGATCCGATATATTTTAACAGAGTTATGACCCTTTATAATTCAAGTAATTACTGCTGGGAATTTGAAGAGAACATATATCCCACAGCAATGTGTGTTATTGAAATGAGTTAATTATCACTATGACATTAGATACTACATGCTATAAAGCATGATAGTGGTACCACTGGCTGGCTGGACTTGTTATCATAATTATGTCAAACTGTGATTGATTACTCACTCTCTGGTGGAGTTCTGCTTTCTGTGCAATATGAAGTTAACCCCTTTGTTGAAACAGGTTTATTACATTAGCTATATGCACACACTATATGACACCTATTCTAAAATAATAAATTGGAATAGTCCATTGTTACTTTGTAGTGTTGTTTTACAGACATTGTTCTTTACAAACACTGTTGTCTTATCTTAGACAAAAATTTATCCACACATTCCTTAGTTCCATAACATGATGTCATTGAAAATGATTAACCCTCTCCACACATCATATGGTTTTGATGCTTTTCATTTAATCATTCTCCTATGTTATGTCCAGGTTGATGGTGATCCACTTTTGATTTGCATGGATTTGGGATTAAAATTAAACCATTCCATAGACACATATTATGCGATAGACAGATATAATATTATCCCTTTCACTTTGAGCCAGGTTCAGTAAGGGTTTCAATACATCACCAATTGAATATTCATCATTAGAGGAAATGTCTTATTTTGAAATTCCCTCAATTGCATTTGGGCTCCAGGATAATATTTATGGTGCTGGTGTTCTTGAGACTGACTTATTGTATGGGGTTCTAAATCCAATGACATGCTTTTCATAGACTATTTTGTGTTTATCAGTTCATTAGTTTGGGTAAGATTAACCCCATTCTATCCGATTTGATAACTCAAATATTTCCATTGATTATGTTTATAGTTCTTGGCATAGTTGACGATAACACACCCCTAACCTGCATAGTGAGGGTCATTTGGTTTATTTGCTTAAAAATATTAACATCCTCCACCAATCCTGTTGACACAATGTGATAACTAAATATTTTTCACACGATCACTATATAAAGTGTGAATTGTTGAAACTTTTGCACTCATGAAAAGGTTGGTGTAAGGATTTATAAAATTTATAAAAATAGCTAATCGCTATCGCCAAGGCATGGGTTAAACATCTGCCGATCGTGATCGGCCTCTCGTTTATCTGATCGGAACCAAATTTGGTATGTGAGTTTCTCGGCACAAAATACAGATCTAGTTCGAATATGGGTTTGATCCGATTTATTTTAAAGGAGTTATGACCCTTTTTCGAGAAAAAAATTTGAAAAAATTTATTTTTAACTTTTATAATAATAATAAAAAAAATGTCATTGACATTGTCATTTGTTTTCATTTAGATATTGATGATTATGATACAAGTTGATCAAAAGATTTCCAATGTGTCCCTTTAATTTAAAAAAAAAAAAAAAAAATTTAAGTTAAAAAAATTTGAAAAACTAACACCATTATAACTCTGCCAAGGGTACCCCGAATCACCAAACCAAAATTTGATTAAATCGGTCCAAAATCTTGTGTTATGTACTGGTAAATCTGTTTGGAGCAACATTAAATCCAATTCACCAATTGCCTTTGGACTACTTAGCTATTGATAAGGCTATATTATTTTCTGATGTCTCTTATGCCAATGTGCAAATAATCTGATAAAGAAGGCTATGGTATCTAATTTAAAATAAAGATTCAACAATTCAACATGATATTAACAGTAGACTTGGACATCTGTGCTGCAGAGTTATATCTTCAGATGGTCTGATATCATTATAATTGTTATTGGTTTAATAGAGAGATCAGTGTTCAATATAAACAATTCCTGCGATTTTTTGACAGCTCTGCTATATAATTGATATTAATGGGTCAGTGGCAGTGTTCACGCTGTCGGTAGCCAAATCAGCCAATGGCTAATCTTTTTCGAATTTGGCTAATAAAAATTTCATTTGGCTAAACTTTTGGCTAAACTTTTTTTTACCCCAAATGGAGACTGAAAGCATGGAGTCAGAAAGCTAATTAATAAAAACGCTCAATAGATCGACATTCAAGACGAAGTTAGGTGACGAAAGTATTTCATTATTTTCGTACTTATGAAATATCGTTCCGTAACAGCAAAAGGTAAGCTCTAACAATTAGTGTACAGTAAACATATTTTTATTTCCAAATCTAACATAAATTTTGGCAAGTGCGTTTTCAATTCTGTCATATGAACGATCCAGTCCGAAAATATCGAAAGTGGGAATATATTGCCGACTGTACAAAGGGAAACCCGATCGCGGACAGTACAAAGGGAAACCCGATCGACAACTCTATCAACCAAGCGATCACACAGTGATATGCAATCATCTTTAGTTTTCACAAGACGGACATTCAAAGACGCATGGACATTAAACCGACCGTGGTTGAATCATGACAATGTGAAGAAAGCAATATTTTGTAAAGTGTGCATTGACGCTGTTATATAAACAATTTGTTCGTAACAGGCTGTTTTAATCTGGAGAAAGATTACGTCACTCTGCACGAAACAGCAAAAGGTTATTATTTTACATTTAATCCCCTAATCCCCCATTGTCTGTCTGGTCACTCACGGGACTCCCGCACAATGCATGTTTATGATGACATTGTATTTATGACGGTCAAGGTTTATGAGCACCAAGTGTAAGACAATAGCTTAATCAGCCAAATGTGAATCACGACAGATATTTTGTGACTATTTGTCGTCAGTACCGATACAGTCAAAATAATATGCATGCTTTTATGACAGATTGTAATTTGATAATGGCGTAACAATATTAAGTTATTAGTTTCCAGATGTCACTTAGATATTTTCGCAAGGATAAATATTTAATGATTTAAAAAATATATATTGATATAAAACAAAAAATAATAACATTAAGAAGGACAATCCCGGGTTACCCATCCCCCAAACCCCCCCCCCCCCCCCCCCCCACCAATCACTCTTTCACATAAAGATTAATAAATTTTTAATAAATGATATATATAAAAATACTTCTAGTTCATAAAAATTATTTAAATTATTGTGTATTTTACCTGTGTCAGTTAGATTTTACGTTTTAGTCATCAATTGTGAACCGACCAGAAAACGATGATTTAATTTGGCAATTTTTTTTTTAATTTGGCCAAAAAATATTTGGCTAAAGTTTTTTTCATTTGGCTAATAAAATTTTCATTTGGCTAAACTTTTGGCTAAATTTTTTTTAGGTCCAGTGTGAACACTGGTCAGTGGTGAGGTTGCTTATCTGTATACTAGGACACATTTTTATTGTAAACTTAAATTGGACTCTCTTAACCCAAGTATTCCATGTCCAGGTCACACCTACACATTTAACCCACGGGCTTGCTGGCTGTGGCGGTTTAGCATTACAGATCCTGTACCAGTGCATTCTCTTATATAAATGCCAATGACCCATAAATTCCAATAATTTGTGTTATGTACATTTGTCTATAATAGTACATAACAGTATACTCTATAATTCAACACCAAAACTCTCATTTATCCGATCATATTAAATTTTTATCGCCAAGGGATGGGTTAAAATCTGCCGATCGTGATCGGCCTCTCGTTTCTTGTGCACACACTGGTGATCACCCTATGGTCAAATATGAAGAAGTGATTTCACCTTGATTAAAATATCAGGCAAATGTTGGCTTGAGGAGGGGAAAGTTCTGTCAATCACAGTCCAAAATCAATCCAAATACGAAAATAGGCAATGCAAAAATAAATCACCCAGTGATCACATTCAGTGACTGATCAATAATTGACTATAGTGACCAAAATCACTCTAATCGATCTAATTATATCTCACAATCAAAACAAATGAACTTCACACACTAGAAGTCCTTTTATTGACGAACTTAGAACACAAACTTCCTCAAAACGAAATCAATTCGAAACTGAATTCACTCCCTTTGTGCTATCTATTTATAACTTTGGGAATTCCAGTATAAAGAGTATTTCTGCTTCAATATTGCGTTCGTTTTCAGGGGTATTAGGCCTAACTGTCCGCGTAAAAGGTGTATGATATGCACAACTATAACACCTTAGACAACTTTCTTGCCAAATATATGAGATTTTATTTCAAAATATACTGCCGGACATAATGTCAGGCTAAAAATGAAAATGGTCGGATATTTGGCGATATGTATCGGAAAATGTCCGTGTCCGACCGACGGCTTAAATTCAGGCATGCTTCCAATGGAATTCAGATATAATATTTTAGTTTTCTATGGCAGGGACACATAGCAGGGACACATAGAGGGATCCCCAGAGGGACCTATATGAATTGTGGGAGCTATTACATTATGTAGCCGTGACACAGTTTGTTTAAAAAACGGATAAACAGGCGAACGCTATGGCGGGCAGTGGGGTAGAACGTACATGACGTCGTGCCCACTATAGCGGGCAGCGGGGGTGATAGAGTTAACCTGGGCAACGCCGGGTCACCCTGCTAGTTTTACATAATTGCAAATATTGTTTAATTTTTTTTCTATTTACTGTTTCAGATAATAAGACAGTGAATATCTCAGCCTCTAACACAGTTTTTCATTACACCTTAGAGCATCTCAATCCTGAAGCCCGATACATGGTGTCGATGCAATCTGTGGCGGATGCCGGGCTGAGCCCCCAGAGTGACCCAGTGTTTGGATCACCAATAGCAGAAGGTAGCTAATTATGAGGTTTATATTTGTGTGTCAAGCACCAACAGAGGTTAAGGCCATGCAAAGTCAATTTCTCAGACCAAAAAGTCATGGAAGTACGCATTATTATTTATATTTATTATTTTTTCTGGGGTACACGCCAATGAAAATTCCACCTCCGCTAGCTCCGGATCTGATTTCAGTTGTTTGTAAAATGTTTGTAAAAAGTTAGTTGATAGATTCAATTGGTTTTATTTCATTTCTATGTGATTTATTTCATTACATTGATCAATGCATTTTTTACTGAGATACAGTCAAAACTCATCACGTGTTTAGCAAATGAGTGAACATAGTTACCAATTACAATAATGAATCAGGAATCTGAACTGGAAAATGGGTCTGTTTTATCTCAATTACATGTGTGTTTGTATAAAAACATACCCTATTATTTTGTATCGATTAAGGGTACTCAATCTGATATGATGGTCCCCATATCATCAGATTCCAACAACAACAACAACAAAATTATAAATGTTGCTTCAGTTATCAGAAACGATTAATTGCCAAAAAATAATGCTAACCACACAGTCAACTATAGTATAAAATTGCCCAAAATGTGTTATTTATCAACATTTTGTTCAATGAAATCTGGTCGCATTTTGGTCCGAGACCGTCGGTTTGATGACTTTTTTCCAGGCCATAAAAAATTACACATCTCGAGAAATAACAATTTTCAAAAATATGAGAAACTTCATGTTCATCATTATTGTCTGTCGGTCAATTGAAATCATCATGGCTGGCACCTTTCCAGACACATGTTGAGCTTCCATCTGGAAACAATTTCACCCTTCTGTGCTTTCTGAAGAGTGACTAAGGATATCCACATATAACCTTAACCCTTTGAACCCGAGAGACCGGAATACCGATCCAATCCTTATATTCCTATATCCCGGGAGACCGTAATACCGGTCCGGAAATCAGACGATATTTGACACGAAATTACAGCTCAATAAACGCACATATCAACTAGAATTGTACTTCTACATTGCACACACGTGTCACATGTTTACCCACGTGACTTTGATCGACAAACTGACGACAGAGGGTTTGTTTCTTCGCGCATGCGCAGAGGCCTATTTCGAGAAAAAAACCCGCGATCAAAGTCCAAATTAACTAGAATAGTGCTTCTATACTTTGCGCGAATGAGTCACATGTTCATACCTCTGATATATTAGCAGCCAAATTGGAAACAGGGGGTCTGTTTCTTCGCGCAAGCACACAGGTGCATTTTGACAAACGCCTTCTATTGTTGGCAAAGTGTAAGAATTTCGTTATAAATATATAGCGCGACCAAAGGAAGCCGCAATATATCTATATACATGTACATGTATATTGAACGTGGAATAGACTGTCTCTTTGCAATACATTGTGACATATTTCACCGCACACTTGTTCAGTTAGCATAGTAGATTGCCGTATAGTTGGGCGTGTATACATGTACATACGTCCCAATTAAGAGCTTTAAATTATGAGTTACGTCGTCGGAACACAATATAACGTCAGGCGCCTCGGGTTGGGGTCATTTAACGTTCAGGACGTCAGGGTTCAAAGGGTTAATGGCTAATTAAGAGACAACCAATTGTTTTATAGTATTCCACCAATTGAGCTTAATATGATTAAGATATACATGAAAATATTTTGTTTATATTTCAGTTGCTTTTAACATTGATTTTATCATTGGTCTGGTTGCACTGATCCCACTGGTGGTGGCTGTTTTATTCGGCATATTCTTTGGTTGGAAGAAGTTCAGGTAAAGACTTTAAAAGTTACCCCTTTTTAGCTCACCTCAGTTTCCGGTGGAGCTATAGTCATCACTCCTTGTCTGTCGTCCGTCTGTCGTCCGTCTGTCCATAATAGTACACATGTCATCAATTGAGATGTTATCTGACAGACAGGTGTAAACAACTGAGCACTCATTTGGGTCTTTGTCTTTAAAATCAAATCAAAACAGAATGTTGTTCCCAAACCTGAAGTTAGTGTGTCTGACATTTTCAGAATGAGGTACCCAGCATGGGAATTTATTGATACTACTAGAGCTTCACGGTTTTTCGGTATTTAGTCATATCGCGATATAATTTTTTATATCGTGTAGTCGGTTTAAAAAAAAATGGATAGTCGGTATATCGTGGGTGACGATATTCCAATTATTTAGTCAGTTTTTTTTATTTAAAATGGCCAAAAACGTATTAATCTTAGTTGAAATGTCTTCCTACAAGCAAGGAGACAAAGATACAGATCAAGGAGACAAAAAGACATATGTTTTGGAACAAGAACTACCGGCGTTTCTTTGTTTTACTGCAAAGGGTTGTATCAGTAATTGAATTGTGTCAACGCCTTCATTCATGCGCCTCATCAGAGTGTGTTGTCGGAAGTAATAAAACAATTTCATTGCGTGTACATCAAAGCCATAATCCAATGTCCTCACAGCGCATTCATTCGTGATCACAGCTCATTGAAGTTTGTTTTTACAAGCGCTAACGTTTGTGCACGTGGTGTCGACACATCACGCCATTGTCGGTTTACTTACACCCTGGCCAGTGTGAGAAACGTATTACGCCGATGGCGATATAATCGCAATGATGTCTATATGGTAGGCCAAGTTAGGCATTCAATAGTCTCCGCTAGAATTTCAAGTCCGGTCAAATAGTGGCCATAAGTGTGCAAGTTTGAAACCAGAAAAAGTAAATATGTTGTCATTCTTGGTGGCAAACATGTAAATATTCTCCTAATTGTTATGTGTAATAGACATTCTCCTAATTGTTATGTGTAATAACTATCATTGTTTAATGTTTTATTTTTGTTTGTTGTGTTCATATAAATAAAGACGAAATTTAAATAATATTAGTATGTTATTTTTTTGTAATCGTAAGCGACGCCCTGGCAATTTATGAATTTATGAACGTAAGCGACACACTCATGGCCATTAGTTTTCCCATTTCTGTGTTGACGCTGACTCTATGACGCTCGTTGCTCTGCTTTGTTTGCCGACATGACTGTGAACAGTAAATCGACGAAGCCCCATGCAGCCAGCGTCTAGTAAATTTTTGTGTTGGATGCGAATGAGTTCGTCATAAATGCGAAATAATTCAGAAGATTTTGACAAATTCAAATTTCCCACGGTATTTAGTCATATCGCGATATTCTTGGCAGCAAACATGTAGACATTCTCCTAATTGTTATATGTAATAGACATTCTCCTAATTGTTATGTGTAATAACTATCATTGTTTAATATTTTATTTTTGTTTGCTGTGTTCATATAAATAAAGACGAAATTTAAATAATATTATAGTATGTTATTTTTTTGTAATCGTAAGCGACGACCTGGCAATTTATGAATTTATGAACGTAAGCGACACACCCATGGCCATTAGTTTTCCCATTTCTGTGTTGACGCTGACTATATGACGCTCGTTGCTCTGCTTTGTTTGCCGACATGACTGCGAACAGTAAAGCGACGAAGCCCCATGCAGCCAGCGTCTAGTAAATTTTTGTGTTGGATGCGAATGAGTTCGTCATAAATGCGAAATAATTCAGAAGATTTTGACAAATTCAAATTTCCCACGGTATTTAGTCATATCGCAATATTCTTGGCAGCAAACATGTAGACATTCTCCTAATTGTTATGTGTAATAGACATTCTCCTAATTGTTATGTGTAATAACTATCATTGTTTAATATTTTATTTTTGTTTGCTGTGTTCATATAAATAAAGACGAAATTTAAATAATATTATAGTATGTTATTTTTTTGTAATCGTAAGCGACGACCTGGCAATTTATGAATTTATGAACGTAAGCGACACACCCATGGCCATTAGTTTTCCCATTTCTGTGTTGACGCTGACTATATGACGCTCGTTGCTCTGCTTTGTTTGCCGACATGACTGCGAACAGTAAAGCGATGAAGCCCCATGCAGCCAGCGTCTAGTAAATTTTTGTGTTGGATGCGAATGAGTTCGTCATAAATGCGAAATAATTCAGAAGATTTTGACAAATTCAAATTTCCCACGGTATTTAGTCATATCGCGATATATTTTTCAATACCGTAGTCGGTATAACTTGAGTCAATATCGTGAAGCTCTAGATACTACCTCAAACAGCAGGCTTGCATCACCAGATACACCTTCTGGGGACCTCATTCTGCTTAGGCCTCATCTTCTGAGAAGTACATAGAGTCTCAAATTGACATTTTAACTAAACTATACTTTGTAAAGTTTGAGCTATTGCCATGGGTTGGTATCTGCCATCCATCCGTGCTTGTGTGCATCCGTCAACAATTTGCTTTAGCACTTGCTACAGGTCGTACCTTTGGTTGGATCATTATGAAATTTGTCATCTTTGTTGACATTGACATGTAGATGGGAATGAGTCAGATGCAGATGGGTCATTCTACAAAAAATATAGCCGCCAGTGGCCAACTTGGAACTCATTATACCCTGATTTTGCAAAGAAAAATTGGGGGTGTATTGGATTGAATTTGTCTTGTCTGTATGTCACTCCCATCCATCCGTCTGTTGGGATGTCTTTCCATCCGTCCATCAATTGTTTTATTCTCCAGATACATATTTAAAACTGAAGGGGTTTATATATTTTGGTGTGGATATTCCTGTGGTGACTCACATTCAGATTTGTTCAAATAAGTTCATGAGGTCAAATAGGTGCAAAGCCAGTGTCAGCTCTTTCGCTCCATAGTAATTCTTAAAAACATTTTTTTCTCAAGAACCATCACATCTATTTAGCTTATATTTGGTATGGAGGGTCCTTCGGTGAATGGGGCTCCGATTTGCTCAAATGGGGTCAATTTTTGGGAAACTTTTGAGGAAAATCAATTCACTTCAACTCTTAAAATCTACCATTTGAAATTACTACATGAATGGATCTCAGAGATGGAGATTCACGTTTATTCAAATAGGGGCAGAGATAAGAGATTTAACTCTCCCCCACCCACCCTACCTGTAGCTATGCTGTTTGCTACTGGTATAATAATATATAGATTCATAATGATTTCTAAGCCTGGTTTCAATCATTAATTTGATGCAGAGTTATGTTCCTCGGAGTGAAAAGACACATCTACCAACTTTTCATCTCTGTGTCTCAGTCATCATTGAATTACAGTAATGAAATATCCAAACTACCACTTGTTTTAACCACCCACCATTTATTAACATGTAAAAAATACGAGATAACTCGTAGTTGGCAGTTAACATGATTTTTAATCAAGTTTATATATAAAATTGCTAAAATTAGATAAACGAAGGGCCGAAACTCAGATGAAGTTATATAGGTTAGGGGCTGCCTGCCCACCAACCTTCCCTAGCCAAACCATAAGACGAGTTTTGATAAAAAACAATATTTTTTTACCCGAAATATGTATCTCCTATAATAAATATCTTGGACACTGAAACTAATGGTTATATATTTCTTGCTTGCAAGATTCTAGAAGAAGTCGTTTTAAAAATCGGTACACAATACCTAAAGTACGCGCACTTGTCAAATGCCTATTAATGGCGATTATATCTTTGGACCAATCGTTCGAGTCCTTTCGCTATAAAAGCGATTGAAAGGTAAGACCTCATTCATTTAAAATTTCTTCTAGTCGCATTTTTCATCTGTTCATTTCTCATGAACGTTTCTCTTTATGCTATTGCGAACGACAACACGCAGTTGCCTAATTTCGTGCACTACGCACGTGTTTTCCAATTTTCGCAATTTAGTTTTACAATTTGGTATTCTACAACACTGTCTTATTAATGACAGTAGTCCGTGGGTGGATAATTTCATGCACCAATATTTCAATTTTGTTTTATTTACGAGAATCACTTCGAACAAATATCGTTTTTGTTGCATAAAACAAGAGATAACAACTGATGCTCTTTAGAGTCATTCGCCGCGATTCGAGTTCTCGTTGGGATTTTTTAACACTGCACCGGATGCAATATTGTGCTGCTGTCTACACTAAGCTCCAGTTTGGAGTTTGGTCCCTGACAAAATCCTATCCAAATGTATTGGAAGTAATAATTTACAATATTTTACATTACAATATTTTATAATAATTTTCCTCACGGATGCTAGATAAAATAGCCACAGTGTGGCGTGCCTCTTCTCTCTACATTGAACACCAGTCTCAATGCTTTTACGATGAAAACTTTGTAATGTTTTTTCCCTCCGACTGGTAGGGGTGCCATGATTGATCGTATAATCGATGAAACGTTGATACAGCCCATATTCAATTACCACTTTCGGCGGCGATTTCTCTGAGTTCTTGATTTCGGATGTCGAAAAGTACCGGACATATTTGGATACCCTGTTTTACAGTTTAATATCCAACGGACAGGTTAACGATCGTTGATCGTGCAAAGATATTTGTAACGCATTGTGCTCATTACTAATTACCTGCTTTCCTTCCCATGAGACAGTAACGATTGCTCTCGCACCCGTATGCACTCGCAATTTCTATTCACGGGTGTTCACCATTTGTACTTGTCCACCTGGTCACAATCAATATTAAAATATGTGAAGATATATTTAGCACATTTCCCATCTCCGTTAATTTATGGGCATGTGAAAGTGTCAGTGGACTTGGGTATATCACACAATGACCTTTGATTTGAGATAACCCCAACTTACAATTATATTACCGGTGCAATTACACCCTTCTAATCAACGAAACTGTATTTTTTGTCATGGGAAGGACTGTCTCGGTGGTTTCGGATACAAATTATGCACATGTGAATATTATGCACTACTTCCTCTGTCCTTGCTATTAGATACGCTTCATTGATTCTAATCTAGTATTGACTATCGATTATCAAGTTCAATGATCGTGGCACCTCTGCTGACGTGGCACCTTCTCTTGCATCCTCCATTAACTTGGAGACTCCGCTGGAGTTGGTTGGTGGACATGCCTCCTCCCTCAGGGTCGTGGCGTCCATAGCCCCTGCAGAGAAGGGCAGCGATGGTGGTCCAAGCGCAGCTACCTTTGGTCCTGCCTCCGGTTCTGCCGGGTTCGTTCCGTCGCTGCACCAGCCGGCCACTTGCTACAGCTACCACATTAACTTGGAGACTCCGCTGGAATTGGTTGGTGGACATGCCTCCTCCCTCAGGGTCGCGGCGTCCATAGCCCCTGCAGAGAAGGGCAGCGATGGTGGTCCAAGCGCAGCTACCTTTGGTCCTGTCTGCGGTTCCGCCGGGTTCGTTCCGTCGCTGCACCAGCCGGCCACTTTCTACAGCTACCACATTAGTGGTCCGTTTAGCTCGCAAGCCCGGTGCCCTCGGCACATTGCGTGCCTACGCAGTTCAATGTGTCAACTGCCACTGCTTTCACTCCAGGGAATTTGACCGCACGGGTTCTGACCTGTCCTCCATTCGTCAACGTCTTTTCCGGCATCTGTCCCTCCTGGTTTTGGGTGGGTATGTATCCCTATTATTCACCTGTGTTCTTTCCTCCACCAGTGTGGCCTTGCTTCGTACAGTTTCTGGCCTCTTTTGGGCTCCTAGGCCAGAACTTAGACTTAGTTTCCTTTCCGGGGCTCCGGAATTTTTTTGCCTCATCAAACCAGGTGACCTGGTCGGGATACTTGCCCCTTTCCCCCCATCTGCTGGACGGACGGTGCTGTTCAGAGACGAGGACGTGCTGTCGCAACATCCCCTGGATTTGGCAGCGTTTGATGCGTGTCCGAGTTCGCCATGCCCATCCAAGAGTGCCTTCCATGAGGGTCATTTCGGATGGGTCAGTCCTTCGGTCTTATGATAACAATTGCACACAATTTTGCATGCATTACCTGCACGATACTAACAGCACAGAAAAAGGAAGAACAAACATGGCCATTCTCTTGCTTCCTCCATTCACATGGAGCCTCCGCTGGAGTCGGTTGCGGGACATGCCTCCTCCTTATTGGTCGCGGCCTCCTGAGCCATCCGCAGAGAAGTACGCCTGTCTTCCACAACCGAAGGACTGGATGGGGGCCCACATATCAAGAACAAAAACCAACGTGACGATTTTTCCTCTGCCAACTCGATACAGCCTGCGCGGCAGGCTCAGGGTCTGTTAGTGGTCATACCTCCTCTATTTGTAGTCGCAGCTTCCACAACCTTCGCAGAGACAGGAAACAATGAATTTTCCTCTGTCCACTCGGTACAGCCTGCGCTGCAGGCTCGGAATCTGTTGGTGGTCATGCCTCCTCTATTTGTAGTCGCGACTTCCACAACCTTCTCAGAGATGGGCAACAATGAATTTTCCTCTGTCAACTCGGTACAGCCTGCGCTGCAGGCTCGGAATCTGTTGGTGGTCATGTCTCCTCTATTTGTAGTCGCGGCTTCCACAACCTTCGCATCGACGAGCAGCGATGGAGGTTCTGCAGCAACTACCGCTGGTTCTGTCTCAGTCCATCCAGGTTCATGCTGTCACGGCACATAGCGGTTTTTCCGAACCCTTTTTTGCCTTGGCTACCTCATTGTGCCTAGTCGCCGACAAGTGGCATTCATTCGACTGAGTGTTTGTACAATATTACCTTCGTTCTTTGTACTTTGAGGTTTCCCCTGTCAGTCTGCTTTTTGCCATATCGCATTGCTCTGGCTATGTGCCGCATTCAGGAACTGCTCCTGAATAAGTTTCTTTCGCCTCCATTCTCACCTCCGTTCTTATCCCGTCGGGGTATTCCACGTGTTGTTGAGACCTGTCTTTATAGTTTTGGGCCTTCTAATCTGTTAGATTTTTATTCAACAATTAGGCCGCTTTTATGAGACAAACCTAGACGTATTATGGACTTGATCGTGTGTGTAAACCTGATAAGTTAGTATGCGGGTGCTATATCTCACAGGGGACTTTGGCGCTCTACTCACTTAGCCGAACATATCATGAATATCGACCGTTCAGCTCCATAGACACTATCGTCTGAACTACGCTCATTTTCAATTTTACTTCTAGATTTGGGATGTATCTTTCAGTGACCACCTAACACCATAGGATTTCATCATATTGCGTATCAGCATTTCATTGGTGTATAGGCGTCATGTATGTAGTCCATTTTGTTATCGTATTTGTCACAGCACCGACTTTGAACCAAGAATATTTTCCTATTCTATGTTATCACTCAGGCCGAGTGTTTAACATCACTTGACAGGCGTGATTCTAATTCTAATCCGATTTAGCGATCTCCGATTCTCACCTTTGCGACATTCCACAATTATTGCTGCATGCCCATCGGTGCTTGAGCATACCAGTTGGCGGGTTATCAGTTTTTGTAACTTTCTGCTAACCTACGGTATGGGTTCCCTATACCACCACCTGACGAGCGATATTAAACTAAGTTCCACATTTATTTTGAAACCATGCGGGCCGGTTCATTACATCACAGATTGGCCGTATGATCAGACAGTGTTCCATTAGCGGTATTCGTTCCTCTCCTTGGTTGGCCGTACACTTCAATTTCCAGTTACTTGGCTTGGTGTACCAGAGGCAGGCAATCTTTCCATCTTGGTCCCCTCCCTTATGTGTCTGTTTTTTCTTTCCATGGACATGATTTCCAGTGCTCAACTCAGTCATGTTTTTCTGGTGTATCCCTGGTCCCCCCATTGGTCTGGGCCCAACGGTTTCTCATATCTCCCCTGGGTCTCTCGGTCGTGCTCCAAATACTGTCAAGTCAGTCATACCGCACTGAGCATTGCCTCATTTTGTGAGATCCATTCTGAGTATTGATTCCGCTTTTCTGGCGGGGGGGGGGGGGGGGGGGGGGGGCGGAGGTGTCATAACCGTGTTTTCCCCTCGGTGCCCATTTTGCATGTATTGTGGGCCAGTCAACACCCTCTGGATGTCGTGCTAGTGCTGCTTCATCCTCTAAGGAGGGGGGTGGGGTAGGTTCCTTTATCCTATTAGGTACATGAATGAATGAGTTATCTCCCTTGCCTATGACCAATGTTTATCCTGGACGCCTTCACCCTGTGATCATTACTAGTAGGGCACATGAAGTACGTGGTGTTTCCTTTTAGGAGGCTCAGTTGTTTTTGAGTTTATCTGAACTATTACATATGGGACACAATGATCTATTTTTTGGCACATGTCTACCAAGAAATCTTTTTGGTACAGGATGTAGGTCTTTTCTGCTTCAGCAGGTGGGTTTCATGGACATAGTCGGATTATCTGCCTCGTGGCCTCCTCCTCTTCAAGAATTATAATTATCACCATTAGTTTCAGTGTCCAAGATATATTTGACGGAGATATAATATTTTTTAACCCAAAATATGTATCTCCTATAATAAATATCTTGGACACTGAACACAGCAAGGGCCCTCCCAGTTGGGATCAACATTCCCGCCCCGCGCACTCGGTCAAACGCATCAAACACACAGGAGGAAGAAATTAAAATGAATGAGGTCTTACCTTTCAATCGCTTTTATAGCGAAAGGACTTGCACGATTGGTCCAAAGATATAATCGCCATTAATTGGCATTTGACAAGTGCGCGTACTTGAGGTATTGCGTACCGATTTTTAAAACGACTTCTTCTAGAATCTTGCAAGCAAGAAATATATAACCATTAGTTTCAGTGTCCAAGATATTTATTATAGGAGATACATATTTTGGGTATCAAAACTCGTCTTATGGTTTGGCTAGGGATGGTTGGTGGGCAGGCAGCCCCTAACCTATATAACTTCATCTGAGTTTCGGCCCTTCGTATATCTAATTTTAGCAATTTTATGACCGTTAGCACAATAACTTGATCAAATTTCAACCGATTCCATTCATATTGATTGGGTATATGAACCTTTCACAACAATATCTTGATGGAGTTCAACAACCACATTTGTCCGATTTTATTTTACCCGAGTTGTGTGTGGCCCTTAGTTCTGAGTTATGGTTATTAAGTTCGTCCATTTTTAGTGATTCTCAGTCAGACAGATTCACTCTTGTGGGCAAAATAACTCAACCAGAGCAATCTTTGATGCGCACCCCTTGTTTTTATATATTCATATTTTGCATCAGACTGGCTGACAAAAAATACTCAGATAATTTAATTTCTTTTTTACTCTTTGGGATCAATCAAAATTGTAAACTCGAAGATAAAATTGTTTTTATCTTTTATTCTAAGTCGAAATTGAAATTAACATTTTTTGAACTTACCATATTAGATTTTATTTGTCTTTCAGGAGAATACATACAGTGCCTCCCATAGCTCCACCTACTCTGGATAAGGTAAGGCCAGATAAATACAATAGATTGTTTCTCATAGAAAGCCTCCTCTCCAAAAAAAAAAACACCTACTCATGCATTTTTATGACCAGCCATAAATAAGTAAATATATAGATACTGTTCATCCCTATTCATCTGGAGGAAATCTTAATGGCCTTTAAACTATTTTATGACCTCATGTGTGTTCTAATTAGGAGAATTTTCTCTGCCTTGTGGAAGAGCATTTATTAATTTGAAGATGAGGCTTCATTCTTGGTTGGTTCAGTTTGGAGAAAATTTCCCATGAAGATCTGTGTTGAAAAAGGCCATTTTATGCCACCTTAAAGATGCGATTAAACGTATATAAATTGCTATATCTTTGGCTTCTGGGGTAAACAAATATTTTATTCAAGGAACCAGTCAATGTTCAAACTGATCAGATAATATTGATTTTTGAAATTTGTTATTTCCCGAGATATGTCATTTTTGGTGGCCTGGCAAATATTCTTCAAGCCGACTGTCTCAGACCAAATTGCGGATGAAGATGGATTACTCTTAAATCAAGTGGCTTCAGTGTTAGATATTTGACAATCTAGCCAAATTTCATTGAACAAAATGTTGATAAATAACACGTTTTGGGAAATTTTATACCATAGTTGACAGTGGTTAGCATTATTTTTTGACAATTAAAGGCCCACTTAATTTTCGATCCCCCAGATAATTTTATATAAAATATATGATATATCATATACCATTTGAAAGAGGAAGCTCCAAAACATGGTATTATCAACTTATCCGGTGTAACAAACTGAGAACATGTAGTTTTTGTTGAGTTTCCAACGTGTTTTTGTCATCTATATTGCAGTAAAAAGTGTATTATTTTCAATGGAGGGGGAATAACTATATCTTAAAGATAGAGTTATTTCCCTTCCATTGAAAAATCATCTTTAGTTTGAATTTGAAAATTAAGTGGGCCTTTAAACAATTGTGATAACCGAAGCAGCATTTCGAGAAATGTTGTTGTCGTTGTTCGAATCTGATGATATGGGGACCATCAAATTGGATTGAGCACCCTTAACAACTTGATTTCTTTCAGGATGATAATGGATCAGTGTATGACACTATTGATGACAGCCACTGGGATTCAGGCGGGATGAGCGATCAGGTAATTTATGTCAAAAATCATTCTAAAGATAAAACTTCCCGCTTATATAAAGAGATCTTCTTGGGGCGATTCCATTTATTACACTGTGCTGGAAATGGCACTAATTTTTACCTGAGCAATGATAGAAATTATTAGTCATGATTATGCTGGGCTTGTTACAACACACCTGCATGTGTTGGTTGTATTTTGATGTCATCCCATATGAAAGTCAGTAGTTGATGGACAAAAACACATGGACAAAATTTGTGTTATGAGGAAAATTAATTTTCTTTTCATATTGCACATGCAAGCCTGCAAATAGTATGTCTGTCATTTGCAGAATGAGGTCCCCAGAGGGTGAATTTAGTGATGCTATCCCACACAGCAGGCTTGCACCACCAAATTCACCATTTGGATACCTCATCCTGCTTAGGCCTCAAAGGGATGCTACATTTCCAGATAGAACATTCACAATCGTGTGCGGAGGGCGAGCTGATATGGGTCTGGGTAACATGTCACATCGCCAACATGGGCAGAAACAACTAGACTGCTCACAGGTGGCAAAACACAACCAGAATCGTTATTCAGTTGATATTCAAGTCAATTCTCCTTAAAGGCACAGATGGCCTTTGTTGCAGGTTATAATTTAGAAATAAATGTTACAAAAATTATGAATTTCCTCAAGAATATACTAATAGTTTGGTATAATAATAACTAGTATGAATGTGATATCACCCACAAAACACACTTTGTGAGAACCGAGATTTGTTTATATACAACACTTAAAGAGTGTGTGATAAGCAAAACACTCATTTGTTTTGGGAGAGGGATTCACTGTGACCCATTCAACAATGAACTTTGAGAGGCGAGGATTATATATCGGTATGTTGTAAACAATATGGTGTCAATTTTAACCAAAGAACACTTAGGGTGGTCTACTCGGTGTTGAGTGTTTTGTGTGTGGCACATTCTTTATGCATTGTACTCTATCATAATATGGCTTTTGTTTACTAACAATGCACACAATCTTGACAATAACATACTATTTATGCGATATTTATGATTGGTATAAAAACAAAATCTGTCTATATTTTACTACTCTTTCTGTTTATGGTGGTTGTAACATAAAACATCAACACAACTGTTAAACAGAGTTTTTCCGCTAAAGGAAGCCTTTCACACTGAACTATATGGATATATTTCCTGCTTTGTAAACCACAGTAGGAAAGGGGTTAACTTTTTGGTCGCCTCCTGACATCTATTGTGCTTGCCCAGATCAGTCACCCATGAACTGTCCCAATATAACCGGCTGTACGCTATGGGATTCTTCAGTTTTATTCCTACTGTGAAGCCAACAAGATCTAAGGGCTTATCTTTTTGAATTTTGTGTTTCACACACCTCAAGAAATTCAATTTGTCGATACACTATCTCTTTTTGGTTGCCTCCTCGTTCGTTTTTATAATTATCGGTTTAGATTTCATGGACCGTTTCGCTTCAAACATACAATTGTTCCGTGTTTTCGAACAGACCGATATTGTAATATTTATTGCGTCTTTAAATTGACAAATTCGCCATAGACCGGCCATCGTTTCAATGACTTACGACGCACATAGATTATTGTGAGAAATACATCTATGGAATTATTATAGAACCTATAAGGTGTGATAGAATTGGTCAGATCGTAAATGCCACGTGGTTCGCTACCCGAAGTCTCCTAATTTTGTGCGAATTTATTATATTGTGGCGTTTCAACTCGTGGATTTTTCTTTCAATAATTCCCTCGCTACTGATGCTAATATCTATCATAATGTTATGAAGAACGTGCTTTTACATAACACTTTGTTGTTTTATGTTTCAATACTGTCACACATGTATCCATGATCCAGCTGTGTTAGTCGACACTTGACCTTGAAGTTGACTACAGTTTATCAATATCAGAATGGAACTGTTTCATGTATAATAATAATTGTTAATTTGTTACTTAATATGACAGTAGTAGTACTAAGAATCGGTAGCGTCATTATCAATTTCAGACTGGGATTGATATCTGACAATTGTCAGAATTCTGTTCATGGTTCAATTCTCGTAACAGAGCAGCAACTTCACTGTAGAATTTAGAAATGCTATCATTTGATGATTGCAAACATGACATGCCATTGTCCCCCGGTCATCATAGCGAATGAGCAATCCCAGCCATGTAGGTCGATTTAATATCTATATAGTTGTTTCTGCTCTAATGAACAATAGCTGCGATTCTACGCAAGCCGGTCTAAACCGGTGGGCTTGTATTGCTCTCAGGTGCATGATATTCGTGATGGCCTAATAATAGTGATCTGTGGGGATTCCGACTAAAATTAATAAGGATGACAATTTCACTCCGTCTCAATTCTAAATTTTAGTTATTATTATGAATTTTATCCAAAATTAACTCATGCTGACATTATTATTTTGCACCTGAGAGTAAAGACTATATTCGTTATGACATGTACAGATATGTTGTCGTGGGTGCAGACACTCTCATATAGGGCGTGCACCTTAATGGCTGAACCGTGTACCTGCCTAGGCATGTGCACGATAAAGAACACTACTGGAATCACCACAGGGTTATCAAATTACTAACGGCTGTGGTCTCATCTGGAGCAGTGAGTCTATAACCGGATTGGTTCCTCCTCTGATCTATCTACCGATCACAATGTATACCCATCATTTCAAATTGCTGGGTTGGTTTCTTGGCTAAATAGTGTCTCCTTCCGGAGTACAAACATTACTGCCATCCTTCCTGTACAGGTTTAAAGAAGGCGGAGGGTGTCAGGTTACTACGATTGGATATGATTTGGACCCAAATTACAAATCATGGGCACTCAGGTTTGAACTCTTTTCGACATTTTGAAGGTGTCTAATCGTGGATTCACTATCTACATAAATATTTTGAAGGTTCTTTCGATCCTTTCCCCATCTTGGTTCAATTATGGGAATGTGAAAGTGTAATTTGCGATGGCACTCTCTCACAATGAATTGTTGCGAATAACTTTCCTTATGATTCTATTTTGCTTTCAGGCCGTCCTCGGTTTATTTGCATACCGGTCCACACATTGTCTCTTGTTGACTCAAATTCTTCATGATCTCAGACTGACAAGATTTAGAATCGTGGTGACTTGACCCCTCCAGTTAACTGGCCAACAGTAAATTGTTTCTGTGGAATATTTGATTCCCCATGTGGCCGCGATGTTTCTCGCAGCATTTCTTGAGACCGTGGCCAAAATTTGAGATGCCTGGATGAAGGCCCCCAAATGACTTCACACACGAATGAAGCACATTTACATGGAAAGCATTTATATTTTCACATACCCCACAACCACTGCCAATAGCCTTTCCGAAAAGATTCCATCACATGGCTCTTCATACTTCTATTGCCCATATCAATTTGATTATCTGGCACATAGAAAATAAAAAAGCGGGACGTTTGCGCTGTCCAGCTTAGCTTTCGAGGAAGCTCATTGACCAGCATTACAGACATTTCCTCACAGACAGAGGACCACCCTATATGAGTGGATCCAGACCCCATGGCACCAGTCGCCCGATCACAGGGGCCTGCCATGCTGCCAACTCTGCGCGCTTCAGTCTATGCTGTATTTGTCCTCTTTTCCTTAAAGGACTTATTCGCTCTAGAAACTACAAAACGCAATCGGAAAGCCCACCCTGTTGTGATTAAAATGATCCAAGTCCCATTCCGATCGCGTAATAAATAACCCGTAAAATAAATAAATAATACCACCACCGGTATTCGGAGATTTCCGTGACTAAACTACGAGTGACGTACTTGTGGGGAGCGAATTAAAAACACAGATTCGGAGCCGGAGTTTATTATGCAGACTACGAGGACGTAATCGTAAGTCAGCCGATACTAAAATGCGGAGTCGTATGTGCGCGTGTGGTGTATAGATTACGTTACGCTTTGGCCGTTTATCTGGAATAGAAGACAATAACTATGTGAATAAAGTAATTAATAGCCCCTAGAATGGTTGTTGTTTTTGTAGCCATTAATAATTAACATGCCGGCACGTGTCTGTTTTGGTAAATAGATGGCAGTAATTAGTGCTTTGATTGTGTCGCGTATTCATTCGGTGATTTGTAATCACTCAGTGACTATTCATCAGTGTCAGTCGCGAACTTGTTTGCACTCTAAAATGCCACAAAGTGGATAGAAAGAATTCGAACATTATCGCTCTGGTCATACATATATATAAGAAGCGCCCAAATTTATATAAACACTGGGCTGAATAATGTTAACTCTATTTATGCGCCTTTGTTTTGTGTTTGTTTGTTGTTTTACTTTCGATATAAATATCCCGAGTATCTGTCATCTCCACATATTCCAAGATGGCTAGTAGATGTAGTGTGTTCAGTTGTGAGCGGGCTAGCGATCCATTATTTAGTACCTCCAAAAAGACAACACAGTGCGTAATTTAGAACGCTCTTTATTGTCTACCGCTTTTGGGAGACGGAAGCATGGACGCTCTTTATATTTAATTGTCACAATACAAATCACCCATGACATATCGAAATAGAGCACATTCATAATTGAGAACGCTCTTTATTGTCTACACCGCGACGAAAACATGGACGCTCTTTATTAGAGGCAATCATGGAGTTTTTCTATGCTAACAATTCAAAAAAATCCTCTCTAGAAAGTCAATATGTGACATCAAAACGTAAAATAAAACAAACAACAAACTGAAAAACAATGCCAGGCTAGCCTTCAATTAAAAAAATGTCGTTATGCCAAACTGCAGCCTAACTAATAATTATTGTAGTTTCAACAGTCTGTTGTGTATTCGAGTGAATTATTTTGTTTACTCACTTATCAATCTTGACTGGAAGGATTTTAGCAAGCTGTTCACAGTCGTACACTTCTCCACACAAAATGTTTCGTGTGAAGAAACAGACAGGAACATTATTATGACGAATTTAAGCCATCATGATACATGTACTAGTACAATAACTACCACCTTTTTAATCACACCCATTTGTATTTAATTGTACGCATATAGCGCACAACTGGATGACTAATGTGTAAACTAGCTTCCGAAATTGGTACTAAATCCTTTAGCACGGGCTACAGGTCGTACCTTGAGTCTGATCATCATAAAATTTGTCATGACTGTTGAAATTGGAATGTAGATGGGAACGAGTCATTTTGGGGTCATTCGGACAAAAAACTATCTTGAATTTAAAAATTTAATCTATTGGCACGGGCCACAGACCTGTCGTACTGTTTGTCTGATCATCATGAAATTTGTCATGGATGTTAATATTGACATGTAGATGGGAACGAGTAATTTTGGGGTCATTCGGCAAAAAAACATGGCCGCCAGCAGCCATCTTGGATTTTACTCTTTGTATGACTAAATCCTTTAGCACGGGATACAGGTCGTACCTTTAGTCTGATCATCATAAAATTTGTCATGGCTATTGAAATTGGAATGTTAATGGGAACGAGTCATTTTGGGGTCATTCGGACAAAAAACATGGCCGCCAGCAGCCATCTTGGATTTTACTTTTCTCTTCATGTCTATAAACTAGTATTAGACATTCAACTTTCCACATTCCTAATCGCTCCATTGACTGTAATACATTAAATTATTCCCTTTCCAAGTTGAGCTACAGTGTCATTGACACTTTCATTATGTTTCCTTCAGAGCGCTTCTAGGAGATATGTGCTGTGTGAATAATATGCAAAAATAATTCAACAACTTTGAATCAAAACTTGAAACGTGTCGAGTTTTAATTCTTTTAGACAAGCTTCCACCCCAATAACAATTATGCTTACGAAGGAAGCTGTGGGCGAATCCCAAAGTAATTACAACACATTGAACCGGAAACAGAAACAACAAATATATAAACAAAACAACATGCTCGATTTGTCGATTATCAAAACAGACATAATTGTTCTTGAAATAAATGGGTAAATTATCGGAAAGTTATCGGCAATATGCTTCGTACATTACTTTCGGAAAGATATCAGGAATTTTTTGGGAAATCAGCATGTTATCGGAATATTTGGATGTGGTACCGCTCTATCGGGATCTATCGGGAAATTTAGAAGATAGTATTTGAGTTATCGGGATATTTATCGGGATCCCGATAGTAGTATTGAGATGACCCCTTAGTCATGTTCTCTGTGGGGTTATATATATATATTTAGTGATACATTGGATCATGCCAGGGATCTGTGCTCTGGCTCCGACCATTGGATTGATGGACGCAGCTTTGGTAGGGCCTTCTGACATGATCTCATGATGACTTATATATCACCCTGATATATCTATTATATTATTTTATATATCTATATACACAATGTGTATCACAGGGTTTATGCATGATATCTTGTGATACATACCTCAGAGACATGTGATAACTGTTCTAAGAAGGAAGGTAGGACCAGTTCACGCTCCTCCGGTTACGTCTCAACGATTCAACCAATTCGTGGGGATGCGTCTGGTGGAGCTGTCGGGGTACTTGAGACCTCCAGGACATTTTGTCCCCCACCAGCGCTAGTGGTTCTGGGCGCTAAAGCTGCCAAATCGTGTGCGCATGTATCGACACCGACCAGACAGCCTTCGGCAGCTTAAGCGCAGGGCAGGGGCTGTACCCATAGAGGTAACAAGCTGGGACCCCTGGCCATGCTCGTCATCCCTTGCCTGCCACTCAACCGTCTTGGGATCGGAGAACAATGACCTCTCCCCACCCTCCAGCTTGGCCAGGATATTAGCTTGGCCATGACCACATGCAGCATGCGGTGGTGGGGGCTCCCTCTAATCCGATGGCTTGACTCACTTATAGTTGTCTAACCCATTTGGGCTAATGGGTTCTCAATTTGATCCCTGTGCCACAAATTGGGCTTCAGGTTATCTGCCATTTGCTTTGGCAAACAGCAGTTAGTTAACTCTTAATGTCTCGCCATCTTCGGAGTGGGCCTCCTACAGTGCAGGTCATTCTGTCGCTAAGGCGGAGACTGAGTTAGTCTCCTTGCATCCTATGGCGGCTTGGACCTTAGAACTGAAAGATGATGAAAGAAGAAGAAAAAGAGAAGTAGAACGAAGAGTATCTTATTCAGTTATACTTGCTCGGTTCGCTCGCAACTATGAATTGGATGGCACCACCTGGGATGTTTCTTCCAAAACAAGGGGGGAGGTACACGTTTAAGCAATATAGAACTCTTAACTATATGAGTTATTTTCACATAACTAATCATAACAGATTCATTAAGAGTTCATATTTATGTGCAATCTGTTTTAGAAGGTTAAGTTCCCCTCTAAATTTGGCTATTAACTTTATTGCTCGTGCCTCCTTCTGGGCTTGCATTCTAATCCATATAGTTCAGTGTGAAAGGCTTCCTTTAGCAGAAAATTATGATTTTAAAAAGTATAATACATTTTTCCTTAAAGAAAGCCTGAACACCGAACTATCATAGGTCCCTCCCATGGCGGTGCCATTTCCAACCCCGCAACTCGCCAATCTCCTGATTGAGTCGGAAATAAAACTGAAGAATCCCATAGCGTACAGCCAGTTATATTGGGACAGTTCATCCTAACTAATCTGGGCAAGCACAATAGACGTCAGGAGGCAACCAAAAAGTTAACCCCTTTCCTACTGTGGTTTACAAAGCAGGACATATATCCATATAGTTCAGTGTTCAGGCTTTCTTTAAGGAAAAATGTATTACTAGTATACTTTTAAAAATAATATTTTGATTCCCGGTTCCCACCTATGGATATCCTGGATATCGGGGCCGAATTTGAAACCGGGAACGGAGAAATTCCCGTTTCCAGCAGTAAACCATAGTCATAATTCATGATTACTATGACTCAGTAAAGTTATTTGAGAGTGATTAAAGTCTTAATATTAGTATTACATTTATTTATTGAACTATTTTAGTCATTGGAATGTGGGCTCATCAGAGAAAGTTTTGCCATACCATTTCATCAAACTTTGTATCATATATTCATGTTCAGTAATGCCCTAAATAATCGACTCCTTAACCACAGCAGAATTATGGGTGATTTTTCAGGATTTAGTCGGAAATATGGCAACTAAATCCTGAAAAATTACCCATAATTCTGCTGTGGTTAAGAAGTTGATTATTTACGGCATTACTGAACATAGGGAAAATATATTTTCTCCTGAAAATTCTATGTTATATTAATGTCTATACTTTTCCTTTCAATGCAGACACCATTCATGGAGTATCATTACAAGGTTATTCTTCTATGTTAAAGTCCCACATAGTGTTCAAACTATTTAAAGGGACCCAAGGCACTTGCAGTTGATAAATGTGCAAAAAATATAAAAGTTTGTAGAAATAGCACCACTAAGAAGAACATGGAGAAATAGATAAACTTTTCTGTTGCCAGAATATTCAATATCAATAGTTCTATAATAAAAAAAATTCATGTGTTAAAACTATTGCTATGTAAACAAAACTGTTAGAGTGAATTGTCAACCAACAGCATTAATCGTGTATTAAAGTGATGTGAAACACTCCGATAGGGTGCACAAATAGAATTTTGCTCAAAGTAGTTATATTTACGAATATTAATCCAAATTTCCACCACACACGCCGTCATACTCATATATTAATTAAATACAATGACTCTCGATGGTGATTAGTTTATCACTGAGTGTTGCATCCCAAATCTGGAAGTAAATATTTACAATTACGCGTAGTTCAGATGATGATATCTATCTGTGAGATTTTCGACGATGTTAGTAGATTACTACATTCCCAAAGTACAGTTGGCATATCGCCTGAGTACTAACTTATCAGTTTCACGCACCTGAACAAGTCCATAATATGTCTTTAACTTAAAATATTTTAGTCTGAATATAATTTTCATAATATTTTTCAATGCTTTGACCTTCTCCAATATTTGCCATCAACTTTTGATTAAACTTTGATATCATATTGGACTTCTATCGGTAATTCCACTTTAACAGTAATGTTTACATAACAATGGTTTTGATATGTAAAATCTTATTATTGGAGAGTTATTAATAAAGAAAATAAGAATGACATCACTCTGTTTGTCATGTTCACCGGTACTTATTGATAATAGTTGTTTTACCGACTTTTATGTTCTATCACATGAACTCACTTTGAAGGCCTTGGGTCCCTTTAACATTATCATTCACAGGGTTGAGAAAAACCCAAATATGCACAATTGGGACATATGGTTGTGTCATTCATGGCTTTCTTTTATATCTAACACAAACTACTTGAAATGTTCAAAATAAAAAAAGCTTGAGAAAAAACTAGTTCTCTTTTTTTGATGTAGAACATTATTGTTTCTAGTCTCTCTATGATTTCCTCCCAGAAAATGTTAATTAAATGACTCCTTAACCCTTTCATGATGGGAGCTGGTGCATCATTAAAGATCATATCCCAATGCATTCTTTTATATATGCGAGTCTCCCATATAAGAGAATGTACTGGCTTACTATATCAATGTAAATATAGTTAGGTCAATGCATTCTCTTATGTGAGACACCCTATGGGAGACTCGGATATACAATTGAATGCATTGGCACAGGGTTTTCACAAAATTTCAGGAAGCTCCAGTCATGGAAGTGTTAACATAATGAAGTAACTTATTGCTCAAGAAGCCTGAATTCATAAAATCAATGATCGTTGGTGATTAACTGATGAAATTCCATCAAAAATGAATATTCCTTGATTTCAAATCAGTTGGAGGTTTACCTCTAGTTTCATTCTCTTCTGATTTTGAGTTATCTTTCCACTCCTACATGTTACTCATGTATTTAAAATGTTAAGCTGTGAACACTATGTGGAGCTTTAAATGTTGTTTTATTTGCTTTATAAGCTTTATTATGGTCAAATTATTGCATGGTTTAATTATTATTTTGGTGTAGATAATATGTTGTGATTTAAATTCTCTTAACTTTTGTTTTTATCCCCCACAAACAAAGTTTGGTGGGGGGGGGGGTTGCTATAGAACTGGGTTCCTCACATCCATCTGTCTGTGTATCTACCCATCTAGCCGTAACAACTTTGGAGCTCTCTATCTCAGTGTAATGAATATGACGGACGTACATGATCTTTGTTATGCTCATGAATCACCATGTGTGGAGGGATATCTTTAAAACTGGTTTCAATCATTAATTTGATGCAGAGTTATGGTCCTTGGAATGAAAAGACACTTCTACCAACTTTTCATCTCTGTGTCTCAGTCATCATAGGTCATGATTGAATTACAGTAATGCCCTAAATAATCGACTCCTTAACCACAGCCAAATTATGGGTTTCCAATGAATGACAACAAGCCATATTTCCGACTACATCCTGAAAAGTTACCCATAATTCTGCTGTGTTTAACCCTTTGAGTGCCAGGTCCGATTTTTGTATCAACCCATATACCCTGTGCCAATGCATTCTCTTATATATGTGAGTCGACCATAGGTCGCCTCGCATATATAAGAGAATGCATTGGCCTAACAATTTTTTGTTTTTTGTTTACAATTTTTTACAATTTTAATAATTTATTCTTATATTCTTTAACAGACTTATTGTGTAGGTTTAGGGCCGATGAGCTCGGCCCCTGGCACTCAAAGGGTTAAGGAGTCGATTATTAGGGCATTACTGTATCTATATGATGAAGCAGCATAAAGGGAACAATATTCGCATAGCAGGTTTTGTTTATTCATTCCTTCTGAAGTTATGGCCCTATACCAGGTAAAATATTACCATCCCTGTATCTCCGACATCTTCGATCTGATGTGAATGGTCTTTTGGTATGTTCAACAACCACAATGAGATGAATGATATACACATGCAACAGGTTTTGTCCAGTTATCCTGTCCTTCGATTTCGAAAATGCAGGCACATAGATTATTTTGCCTTGGTGCACCTACCGAGAAATAACCTTATGCATATACATGTAAACAGGTATATACACTCAAATACATGTAACATTGCTTTGTGCTATTTTAATAAAACAAAATTTCAAACAAACTAAAAGTGTTCATGGTTGGTTACTTCACTAAAAATTTCTTCCTATGATTGTTTTTCACAGCATCGAATCACAAGTGGGATCACATTTAAGTCATTATGACAAATCAGTAACCTGTATCATTTCCTCATTCCGTTTCGTATGGGCCCCGTGACTGTTTCATTGTGACTCGGAGTTGGAAACTATCTCACACTTGCATTAGCACAAGTGCTTAGTGATTGTTTGGTTCTCTGCGACACACACATTAAACAGTATGCACTGATCATGAATGACTATTAATAAAACACTTAATTGTATAACCTTTGATGCCATGACTTTTCCAATGATCTTTGTTGACCCAACCCTTACTGCGCTGCATTTTATTAGTCGAGTATTGAGTCAACTTGACCAAGATCATAAGACGCGCAAATATTTGCACAGTACTTTTCAGGTGCGCAAGTGCTATCGTGTGTCTCAAAATTGAAGGACTGGTTATCGTAGACTGGATTAAGACATAATTTGAATTAAGTCATCTCAGAAATTAATAAACCTCAGTGAAAAGTCACATTTGCAGGGGACATTCAGATGTGGCACACATGTTTATATCTGTGTTATATGTTTACTGCATTGCACTAATAACTTTTCAAATAGATGCATGTTCAGTTGTAGTTTGATGTTTGAACATATTTATTGTGACCCACATATATACATAGAAACTTTACATGATATAGAATGTTATTGCAAAATGGTGTGAGTGCACAGGAGAACAGAGCGCAAGTTACCAAACTTAGGAAGTAAATTTATGAGAGTTGTTTGTTGTTTGTATGGAGGATGGTGTCCTGTGATCACTGGTGGTCACATATAGGGGCACCATCTGCCAATTAAATTGTACATGTTGTTGTTTTTCAGTTGTAGTGTCAGCAGTGTGTCTGTCATTTGTTTATATAAAATTAAATAAAATGTAAAGATTATATTTTTCAGATAATAGATTGAAGTCTTGATATAGTAATAAATTGGAATAAAATAAAGTAACACCATTTAAGACTCATTTGAGTTTTAAAAAAACACGAGCTTTCGGCTATCTAGTAGAAATATATTGATATAGTATTTATATTAATTCCTCGAACTGTTGGTAACTTTACTATTTTAAAGTCCCACTTCATATTCGAGTCACTGATTATATTTCATAAAAAGACCCCCCCCCCCCCCCCCCCCCCCCAACAGAATTCAAACTAAAAATATTTTCAATTTTTATGGGGAATAACTCTATCTTTAAAATATAGAGTTATTCTCTCTCCATTGAAAATATTACACTTTGCACAAAACCAGATGAAACTTAACCACAAAGCATATCGGTAACTAAACAAAACAACTGTTCACAGTTTATTACACTAGAAATTTTTTTAATACAATGTTTTGGAATTTCCTCTTTCAAATGGTATATAATATGGATTATATTTTTGATATGTGATCTGGGGGTTCGAAAATTAAGTAGGCCTTTAACATATAGAATTCTGAAAGCTGGTAGAGTAACATAACTCTGTGTACAACTAATTTCAAAAGAGGGGCCAATGACTTTGTTCGTGTTTATCCTTTTTTATCTGGAAATGTGGGGTTTTTTTTATCTGTCCGCGCAGCTATTAATTATCAGATCTGAATGAAATTTGGCTTGGTGAATCATCATTATGACTGCTTTAAAAAGAGGGGAAAATGAAGTTAAAAATTTTCCGTTCTAAAGTTATCCTTCTTTATTTATATGGAAATATGGGGTTCTTTTCCATCCGTGCAGATATCTCAGCCATTGGTTATTGAGTCTGAATGAAATTTTGTATGGAGGTTCACCAAATGATTTTCATATTTTACATTCTAGTTGGTATATTATTATGAAATTGGTACATATTAAAAGCTTGTCCTCATATACATAATTATGTGAAGTCTGCACAATCTATCGTCTACTAAATTTATCATGTACACATGTAATATTATCTGCCTGAAGAAGGCTATATATGTGGTAGAAAATTTCAAAACAGTGTTTTCAATGTATCTCTTCCATGATCCTTCTCTATAGACTCAGAAACAATAATGTTGAGGTCAGTGAGACAAGTCAACAAGAGCTGCTATCACTAGGAAATCATTTTGTTCCACAATCTGGGACAGATAATGTGGCTATTTTAAGATGTTAATAATACACTCTACAGCTGTAGGTTTGTTGATAGAAAATCTATCTTTTAAAACCCAACTAAATGAAATATGTGGAACACTGATTTATTTATTTTTTTAAATAGTAATTCAATCGTGCCTTCACTACAAGTTTCATATGTTTCTGTACTTGGTGCCCGGGAAGAGATAGACAGTGTTTGCGTTGAACCAAAAAATCTTCTGGCCAAAAAAGTGGCCATATGAAATTTGTAGTGGCCAAATAAAAAAAAATATTTAGCCAAATTAAATCCTCATTTTTCTGGGCTCACAATTGATGACTAAATTATATTAACTTTTTTAACCTCTTCGCTGCTAAATGACGTTATGACGTCGTGTGCTGGGCTGGTGACGTTATTGGCATTTTCCAATGGGAAAATATAGCTGGGAATGTCAAAAGAACCATAAAAGTGACTCAGCTGAAAGGCTATTATTGTTCACAATCGTGGAACATCATACACTGTTTGAAACGTCGAGATACAGTTGTTCCGATGCACTAATCTCTGAGTTCCAGTTATGTATAATGGCCTACTTCTAGTGTGCTGAAGTAGGTCTGTAGTACCTACGGACCATATAGCACACGGCGTGCACTTTTACGTCCGTAATAGATACGGACGTCATAGCAGCGAAGAGGTTAATATATAACTCTCTGACTATGTCGCGTCCCTGACATGTTTGCCAACTTATCAGTAATGGGGGTGTGTTACAGTAGTTGTCATAGCTATTTTCCCCAGTTCTGTTGCTTATTATCGTGAGGTGTCAAATTCTTATTGTATTAATAACCTTTATGAAGGTTGTTATCAGACGGGATGCAGTTTATGACACATTACATAACTGACATGCCATTGCCGGTACATCAAGTTCTAGGACAATGCGTTTACTTATTTCATCTTACAGACTGCCTAATCAACAAAATATGATATAACCAGTGCAGAGATTAAGGTTTTTGATGATAAGTAATCACCTATGTACAACCATCACCATTCAATCAATGCTTTCCTTACAAAATAAATTTGGGTTGTCATCATATGATGTATCCGAAGTACGAAACCCGCGTGTCCATAACCGGCGATATTTCGTTGCCTAACTTCATTGATCTATTCAGGCTGAATAATTCATCGTTTTTTTCGGAATTAGATTAGTCTCCATTTGTTTACCCATCATTTTGTATGGGCAATCCCCCAGTATAAATACAAGTAATAAATTGTGGTTTCAACATGGTCATGGGTCTTGATCACATTGAAACTGCCATTAATTTTAGGCGTTATAGCTCATTACCATTAAACATTTCTTATTTCATATAGTCCAACTCATTTAAACAGAATAATCACTAATAAGTACATGTGGCTACAGTAATGCCCAAAGTATATGACCCTTTAACCACAGCAGAATTATGGGAAATTTCAGGATTTAGTCGGAATTATTGCTTGTCGCCATTCATCGGAAAGCTCTCACTGAGAGCTTTCCAATGAATGGCAGCAAGCCATATTTCTGACTAAATCCTGAGAAATTTCCCATGATTCTGTTGTGGTATAGGGGCGATTATTTACAACATTACTGTACTTGATCACCATTGTTTCATTTATAGGAATGCTTTACTCTAAAGTTTAAAACAAAAACAGCTGAATCCTAAGCATATTTCTCTGTCTGTCGGCTGATAATAACATTACAAATTGCCTAAAGATGCAGAATAGACCATTCCGAAACAATTCAGTAATCATAAGTGTTAAATGTGATATTTAAATATTTTACAGGTGTTGACAAATGGCCTCGACAGTGTGCCAGAGAATCAAGCGAGCATTAGTGTCATCGATGAAGAAGATGTTTCAGATAGTGAACATGATATAGTGCACAGAGATGACGATAAAAAATTATCAATTTTAGACGACCAAGATTCAGACTATCGTCGGTTTACAGATGATACTCCTGGAGAAGAGGATCATGTTCCATCTCAAGATTTTCACATGCAAGCTATTCAAGTGCAAACAGTGTTATTGTCTTCTGCACCAAATATTTTCATGAATAAACTCCCTGGTATTCCCGAGCCATATCAAGAGAAGTTATTGGATCCAGTGATCAGCTCGGATCCAGTGATCAGCACTGACTACATGCAGGTCAATGAAATTTCCCTCACTCAGAGTCCAACTAACCAAGAAACAGATTTGCAAGAAAACCATCTTGGAGAAATGTCTTTGCTGCCTGGAGATCTCAGTTCTGTGGAAGATGATGTTGAATTTTTTAATCCAGGCAGTCAAAAGTGTGACGTTCAAACAGATGCTTTATCTAATAACATTGTGTCAACTTATGTTCCGAACTCATTAGTTGGTGTTAAAGAACCGGAGTATCAATTTAGGGGTCCATCAGAGAAACAATTATTTTCAACGCCAGCAGGACAAATGGCTCCTAAACCAGAAAGCAATGAAATATTTACTTTAACGGGTGATCAAAATGAAGAAGTACTTGATGTGGATGATGATGAACTTTATATTCCTACCTGTCAAAAGAGTGAAGTTCCATCAAATACCTTACCTAATAGCAATGGGTCAACCTATGTTCCGAACTCATTAATATCGCAATTGGCTCACAAACCAGACAATGAAATATTGACAATAACGACCGACGATCAAAACAGGAAGGAAATAAGGGCACCACTTGATGGTTTTTGTCCTCCACCATGCAGCCAAAAAAATAATACATCAGACTATATTTCCAAAGATGCAATTCTAAATATCGATCCATTATCAATAAGTGACCTTACCTCCGCAAGGAATCAGTCAGGGATATCTCCTGCTGCCAATATCATTTCCCCAGTATCTCGACATTCACGTGATGATTCAGGACTGCTTAAAAACTGTTCACCACACCATGTTGCTGACAATGGTTACGTTACTGATGATATGAAACCTGTGTGCCTGAAAATTGCTTCAACTTCTAACATGCATAAATCAGATTCTGTGGAGTCATTATCGTGTATTTGTGATAATAATCCATCAAATTCAGAAGTATTATCCAAAGGAAGAGAGATAGATGGTGATGCAGAAAAATTGCCAGTTAAAGGTATAAAACCTTGTGCTTCAGCTGGTACTGAGGAACCTTTTAGTATCACTTCAACTGAACCATCTTCTCATAATAGGAGAGATATAGATAATAGTTCTATTTCTGAAGCAGCTGAGGCTGGGTGCGGTGGTTACTTGAGTAATACTATTGACATTATGGCAGCTGACTCCGTGGTTTAGAAACCAGGATCCAATGACTTCATATCAGCAATAATGATTGAAACTATGTTCATTCCGTCCACTGATGACTGCTAATTGCTGTTGGCGGCAGTGATATTGTTTATGTGTGACCATCTTGAATTCACAGGAGAAAGATATGTCAATTGTATTTAATTTTATAATCCATGATGGTCGAGTAAATAACGCAGATTGAAGTAGTTTTGTTAAAGATATACTCAGGGTTCCAGACCTCCATTTATAACAACATACAAACTCTAGTTCAGTATTTATTTTGCTTTGTTTCACTAAAAAAAATTTGAAAACCAACATGGCATATAAACTAGACTTATATGTATCAAAGAATGTTTATTATCATTGAAAAATTAACCAAATATCTGTTGCTATCCCTCAACAACATTGTTCAATGTGGAATAAATGGATAAAAAATAAATATCAAACAAGGTATTTCCGGTGGTTCTGAAATTTTGCGAAAACGCTGTGCCAATGCATTCTCTTATATATGCGAGTCTCCGATATAGAGCCTCGTATATATAAGAGAATTCATGGGCTTAATAATATGCACCTTGGCCTTATAAGCCAGTGCATTCTCTCATAAATGCGAGGCTGCCTATGGGAGACTCTCATATATAAGAGAGTGCACTGGCACATGATCTACAATGCAGCACCAGCGCAGCTCTCATTATGAAAGGGTTAAAGATGTACTCAGGGTTCCAGACCTCCATTTACAACATACAAACTCTTTCATTACGGGAGCTGTGCTGGTGCAGCATTAAGGATCCTGTGCCAGTACATTGTCTTATATATGTTAGTCTCCCATAAGGAGCCTCCCATATACAAGAGAATGCACTGGCTTACAAGGACGAGGTAAATATTGTTAGGCCAATTCTTTCTCATACATATATGTGAAGCTCCCTATGGGAGACTCGCATAAATATAAGAGAATGCATTGGCTCAGGGTTTTCACAAAATTTCAGAAAGCCCCAGTCATGGAAGGGTTGATAAGGAGTAAAATAGGTTTCATAAAAATTGAGCTGAAGCCATGAATACATCTTTAACACTGAATTGGACCAAATGCTGGAGATTATGTTGATGATAGTCTGCATTTCGGAAGCCAAAATATAATGGATAATGGATGCGTTGCCGGTTGTAACCTCTTTTTGTTAGTCTTTATTCATCACTAAACTGTTTTTTATTGCAAGTAATCATCACTCATCAAAACAATAGTATATTGAAAAGCATTGGTGCCTTTTTGTATCATTTCGCTGTGTGACTATTCAATACAAACTTGATCTGGGGAATGCTATTTTAATAGATATGCGAATATCTAAATGAATGACAGCATAGCGTGTGTGATCAAAGTTTTTGAATATGCAGTCTACATTTTCATTGGCACTCTCATTTCTCTGTCTTATTTGTATACGTATCTGTAAAAATGTATTCAATGTATTTTTATTTCTGATTGGACATTCACAGGGATTCAATATGCCTCTTAGTAAGTTATCTTGGAAAACATAATGAAATATCATCCACTCACCCCAACATATTTGGACCCATCACAAATTCTTTCTATTTTGGTCTCATTATTGCAGTGGCCAAGTATCTTTTGTCTGCAATTTTTAATTGCATACATGCTGAGGCCTGGTAATTATGAGGTTTAGATTGATGGCTATCAAGTGTTGCATTTCAAGCCTATGTGCCTGTCACATGAAAACAAAGTCTGTGCAACACTCCCCATCATTCCTTTAGTTGCGAGTGTGAGTCAACATGGAATGAGCAGTAATATAGTCCATACGCTGTACTGCATAATTTCCGGGGAACTCGGCACTCGGGAGCAGCCGCGACGTAGTTGCCTTCCGTCACTCTTGTTATGAACGTCATCGTGATGGACACTTCCAACGTCAACGACTTTTCACTGTTTGTTCACGTCATACTTGATTCAGGCTACTAGATAGCCGAAAGCTCGTGTTTTTTAAAAACTCAAATGAGTCTAAATGGTGTTACTTTATTTTATTCCCATTTATAGTCCATATTATATGAGGTATATACATGTATATGAGGCCGCTACTTATGTAAGACAATTATCTTGAATATTATACATATTATAGTTCAGCTACCATTAACCTATAATACTGTTAAACTTATTTATGTTTTAACTCGTTTCACTCGAACAAACATAAATGATTTATAGAATTAACAACTACGAGTTATATAAACAAAGTTTTAATCTAGAAAGTCAGGTTAACGATTTGCTTCATATAAACTGTGCACATCATATATATTGTTATCATTAAATAATCACAAAAGACCTGTCATACTATAAACATGTATCATACAATGAAACAAACTTTTGCAGTCTATATTCTCATATGTATTGATGATCAACTTTATCAAAAGCCAATATAATCGAATAATTATCTACGTTACTAAATTGGGTGGGAGTGTGGGCCAACCGTGCACATTAGAAGCTGAACGTAGAATGAGCGCTAAAATCTTGTTTGCATTCAAGCACATATTAGAACAATAGAGAAACTCGTGCTGAATCGAGTCAATATCAATCAACGCTTAACACGCGTGAACTAATATCGGCAATCACCCAGATATGCCCCATCGATTTAACCCCCGTCGATCTAATATTGTCCATTAACACTCTTGTCTCCAAATAATTCTTCGTTGAACTTCAATAAAGTAATTTTTAGCTGACCCTGAAGCTTCTTTTTGTGAAAACTAGGCGCCAATGCATTCTCTTATATATGTATAAAGATCCTGTGCCAGTGCATTCTCAATGAGATCTTTCTGATGAATGGCAACAAGCCATATTTCCGACTCAATCCTGAAAAGTTACCCATAATTCTGCTGTGGTTAAGGAGTCGATTATTTAGGGCATTACTGTATGTTGGCATCCAAAGTGTCAAGTATATTTTTACTGATTTCTGTCATCTGTTTGTTTTCTTGTTTGCATGTGCCAGCCGGTAGTGTAATGCTTGTTAAATGACTATAATAGTTGAATTTAGAATATGCCAGACTTGATCATTTTAATTTGTTCTAATTTGATTTCAGATGCACATCACTTTAACACGTTGACTGCCAACTCCCATTCAATCACATGCAAAAAGAACAAGATAAATTGTGGTCGGCAGTCAATGTGTTAATACATCTGTAAGTGTATGTGGAAGCGAATGTCACTTTTGAGAACTTAGCTGCAATGATAACCACTAATAAGTTTTCTAGAAATTTAGATTTCTGTTTATGGTATTTTAGAGTGAGCATTTGAGGAGAAAATTGTTGGGAAGACTTACAATATTTTTTTGAGAGAAAAAGCATATATTTTGCTTAGAAAATAGGTAGCACTGACCCGATAAAAAGCCTCTCGGACATATTACCATTTATCTTATATAAGCAAATGGTCTGATTATCGACTCATCGCTAAAAATATACGAACAATCAGATTCTATTCTCAAAATCCTTTGTATTAAAATATATCTTCTGAACTATCCTTAACCACTTATGATTTTACCTTAGATAGGTAATGAAAGGTACTCAATCCGATTCGATGGTCCTCATATCATCAGATTCCAACAATTTTTTTTTTTGAAAAGCCACTTCAGTTATCAGAATCGATTAATTGCCCAAAACTAATGCTAACAATCAACTATAGTATAAAATTGCCCAAGACCTGTTATTTATGAACATTTTGTTCAACAAAATTTTGCCGTTTTGTCAAATATCTGACACAAAAAAAGCCAATAAATTTTAGAGTTCTCCATCTTCATCTGCAATTTGGTCTAAGAAATTCTTCTCGTTGACTGTCTACTGGGCCACTTAAAATTAAAATAATAGATTTTAAACATTGATATCTGATCACTCTGAGCTTTGATGGATGGGTTCCTCGACTCGAAGCAATATTTTTTAACCCCGAAGCCAAGGAAATAGTAATTTGCGAGCGTTAATTCGGATTGATTACCTATAAGCAGGGTTGGGGGAATGGGTCCGGTAGCTGCTATGGGGGAAACCAGTAAATAATTAAATATATGAAGACTCATTTATCTGTAATTTCGCCATTTACCGTACCGGCCGGTGTATATATAAGTCACAACTTTCTAACCCAATTTCCCTTATTAAAAACTTCCTGCGACTTATGGATCGGTATGTCATGAGGGGCATTTTTCATCAGGATTTTGCGAAAGACGGCGATCGCAGGTAAGCAACAAGACAAAATGCCAGCGCAAATTAAATCTAAAAAGATGATAAATCCGATATAAAAAAAAAATGAAATAATCAAACCCATTCTCACCGTGTCTGTGTGTCTTTATTTTATTCCCTGTCTCACACATTTATTTCAAATTATATGTATTAGTATCTGATAATTCAACTGCAAAAGAGCAGCAAAACATTGGGCGTCCTTGACCTGACTAATAATTGTGGACACAACCATGATATTCAATGACTGCGGTATAATAGCTTTTATTATCTCTATTATTGTGACACAGTTAACTGCACGTGTCTGCAAATTTCTACTGGATGACGTCACATCGGAATGATTATCTAAGCCAGTCCTGTTTCCTCATGCCTCAAACTATACACATGTTTCATACAATTTGGAATAATGATGAATAAATTAGTCCAAACGCCTCGTCAATAATCATGTCAAGAAAAATAAGGGTAGTAGATGGGCAAACTCCATGCAGGGTTTACCTCCCTTGTTGACTCGAAAGGAAGCATGACTGGTGCGCTCTGGTAGAGATTGGTAGATGGGCGCTGTTCAAAAAGATCAAGTGATCTTCTCCTTCATCCCACGGTTTGTTGTTGTTTTGACTTTTAGACATTACAAATCGTCATGCCCGAACCCAGCAAAAGTTGTATTTAATTGGATGAAAGTGGATGGGGGTGAGCCCACGAGCTTTAATATGGGGTATGGGGGAGTCCCGAGGTGTCCTTTAAAGATTTGTAGTGTGATAGTAGCAGAGCGTGTCAAGTGGTGCGCTGAAAAGGAGAACGGGGCCCTTGTTATGATGTTACGAGTGGTGTTACTAAGTAGTTATACATATACATATAGACATTGAAGTACAAAAGATATCGACACAAGCCTGCACCGAATAATCGTTCCATGGAATGAAATATTCAATAGTACTTTTTCGGTTTTATTTTTTTAAATTTTTATAAGATAAAACTATGTATTTACATATTGGTGATTACGATATGTTCTTGAATGTCAAGATAATAAATGAGGCAGTTTTTATGATCCACGTTCCCATACTCTGAAGTAAATTGAACCAATTATATCTCCCTTGATAGGGAATTCCCCACCAATCACTAGGGGGAATCCCGTGGAACTATTTGTGGGTTGTCACTATTTATGGTTTGTTCATGCTGTTATTTTTTTTCTGAAGATGGACTGTGTCGATTCCATTTGGTCATTATTAATGAAAATAAGGTTAAATATCGTACATAGCCAAGACAAGACTGAATAAGTTTTTAATAACGTCATTTATTTGTGTATGAGCAGGATTTCATGGCAAAGGTCGGCAGGGGGAATGGGTCCGGGTGACGGACCCCCAGCCGGCCTGGCGGAAACCCTGCTATAAGGTCATATTGCTTATGAAGCATATCTCTTATTTCCTATTTTGGATACATGTACCTCTAGTTTTTATGTTACTGAAAATGATCTGTCAAACATGAATATTATGTTCTCAAAGTTTTTTTAAATTATTATGCATTAGATGCAGTCACTTTTGTATATTTGTTTATTGATATGTTTATGTTATTTTTAACCATGTCCAGTCAGGCCTCAAAATATGTTGCTTGACATTTGCAGAATGAGGTCCCCAGAGGATGAATTTAGTGACTAGCATCACCAAATTCATCCTCTGGGAACCTCATTCTGCATGGCCTCATCTGTGATAGGAGACCTAGACAAAGATATAAGTTTCCAGATGGTGATATGCACCCATTGCTTACCTGAATTATGCATTGCGTCGTCTGCCAATTTGGGGATATAGAGAAACTAAACTGAAAAAGAAACTTTCTATATAAAATACTTGTTAATTTGATAATAAAGATACTCTCCAGAGAAGGTGAAGCCTAAGCAGAATGAAGTCCCCAGAGAGTGAATTTAGTTATGCAAGCCCTCTGTGCCAGAGTAGCATAATTAAACTCACCCTCTGGGGACCTCATTCTGCAAATGTCCAGCACCATATTTTAGGCCTTCATGTCCATATTGTAAATTTGATAAAAAGGATCTTTTAAAGCCAGTGCTGGTCAGATCAGACTTTAAGTAATATACATGTAGTTAGAACCATGAACACATTGGTTGTGAATGGTACCCTGAATATAACTATATGTCAACTTGTAAAAATGGGCTCATGACCATACTGAAATCCCTGGCCCTCAGATTATAGCTACACTATACTGGGTCAGCCCTAGTAATAAAGCCTGGAAAGAGTTTAACCCTTTGAGAGCCAGGTTTTTGAGAATTTTTTTTAATTCAGAGCCTTCAAAATTTGTCAAGATATAGCTGTGCCATAAGAGCAATGCTCGCCATGTTTCGGAGGCATAAAATATATAACATTGTTGCTGTGCCGTACCTCCTATATACATATAGCCTTGATGTTTACTATTTCTGACCAGTGGGAACTATGATTGAAGATGTTGAAATAGTGTCTGACATTTGCAGAATGAGATCCCCGGAGGGTGAATTTTGTGACGCTATCCCGCACGGTGGGCAAGCATCACTAAATTCACACTATGGGAACCTAGGATCAGATTGAAGTTCCCCAGTTAAAGGTACTCAATCCGAACAGAGGGTCCCCATCTCAACAGATTCCAACAACAACAATCCGATCAGAGGGTCCTTTATTACTATTTCTTTGGCTTTGGGGGTAAAAAATATTTGATTCGAGTGCAGGAACCCATCAAACAAAGCTCAGAGTTATTAGATATTGATTTTTGAAATTTGTTATTTACTCGAGATGAGTTACTAATAATTGCCTTCAACTGCCGTAATATGCTTGGGATGTGTACACCAAAATCTATTCAAACAGACAAGGATGGATAACTCTAAAATCAAGTGGTAATAATAACGCAATTTTGACTGAGTTCTGGGCCAGAAAGTATTCCTGATAATGAAAAATAATAGATTTCTAAAATCGATATCTAACAAATCTGAGCTTTGATGGGTGACTTCCTCGACTCGAATCAAATATTTTTGACCCCCGAAGCCATTGAAATAGTAATTGAGAGGAGTTTTATCGGATTGAGTACCTTTAAAGTTGGTATTGTTCACCCATTTAGTCACCTTGATTATCATTTTATCTTCAGCAAAATAGGGGATATAGACATTGAACAGAAGGGTAAAAGTAACTAAAAGATTGTTAATTTGAGACTATAGATACTTCACAGAAGATGAACCCTAATCAGAATGAGGTCCCCAGAGGGTGTATTTAGTGATGCTAGCCCACTCACTAAATTCACCCTCCGGGGACCTCATTCTGCAAATGACAGACACACTATTTCAAAGCTTGACCAAGATTTTAGATGTTGAAATTGTTGAGAAGAGGCCTTGAATTTTATAAGGTCTGACCTTGAATTTTATAAGGTCTGACCTTGAATTTTATAAGGTCTGACCTGTAGGAACAATATATTTTGAAAACATTTCTGAACTTCTTATCTACTTGTTACTGTTAAAGTTGAGCTTCATTGTCATTGACAATTTAAATTTTCATATTTGTTGATATTGTTTTGAATTGTGTACATATTATAATGAGAATCATCCCATGCGTATCTGATATATATGTGTTTTTACTAATAGTTGTGTCAGGGCCCTGCGAATAAGGCACTCCTCTGCAGATTCAATATCTGATATCGAATCACGAGGTCTATGTCGATATCGAATTGTATCTCATATTGAATCAGCTGGCTGCCAGTGCATAGCATACCATAGGTCCTCTCAAGTTGGTCACAAGTTTGTTATAGTTCAAGTCGTTGTGAAGTTTCAGTGTGAATTTTGAAAGAAAATAACATCACATGTGTGATTCTCTGATTTTATTATTTATTTATTCCAATTATGTTTTAGTAATTAAACTAAAATGTATACGCGTGAAAGAATAATGCAGTTTATAAAATTCTTGACAGCCCAGACAAGCCCATTTTTGGACAATTTGTCTCCTCCGCTGTTTTTGACAATACCCAAGTGAACCAAATCTGATATTTAAGGCAATACTCTTGTTGTGACAAATATTGTGCTTGTATATTTCATCATCACCCGGCTCAAAGTTCGCAAACATGAGTCCATGATGGGGACAAATATGATATTCGAAAATAACCAAATCAGGTGTCCGAATCACACTGGCGATATTGACATCAATTGGATTCTTGGAATATTTGCAGGGCCCTATGGTGTATGACTTAACTACTCATTCTTATTCTTTCTCATTATTATAAAAATAGATATTTCTTTAATGTTTGGAGGCAATGGCCCAATAGCAAAAATAATGCACTTTAAAATAGCAATTTAATTGCACTATTAATGGCAATTTTGCCCTTTGTAAATTGACACTATTTTATTTTTTATTTTTATATTTTTATTTGAAATTAATGTTTTAGGAATTTGTAAAAAAAAATGATCAGCTCTTTTAAAACAGTTTTAATGTAATCCTTCAGCCCAGTATTTAGCCGATTGGTCACCAAAATTAATACCAAGAAATGTATTCAAGGGGGAGTAGTTTGTTCAGTAAAATGTAAAAGTAATAATAGGTTTTCTTCTCTTTTAGCTTCATTATTTACATATATCATCCTCATCGTCATTTAACCCTTTGGATACTAGATACCCATTGTAATTGTGCCTTATGAATTGTTCAGATAATAAGTTCAACAAATGATTATAGACCATTTGTTGAATTTATTATCTGAACATTTCCCTCCAATAAAGAGGACTCCTTCTGCACTTGTTTTATCTGTCCTCTGCTTATTTTTCTTGAAAACCTCTCCATAAGAATAATAGACTAATCCATTGTATACATTTATTACTGAGTGGGAGAATCCATTTAGTATAGAAAGGGATCAAGGTGACATGCAGCAGTATATAGACTGACACTCGACTTAATCATATCTGACCATGAGTAGCACTCATCTTGGACAGTTAAAACACAAATTCTCAGTTCTGTCAAGATTGAAGCCTAGAAATAGCTGTTAGTCTAATCACAACATTATTTACTTACATTATAGAAAAATGGACATCAAAGAGCCACATAGTGTTTGACATCCCTTATTATATACCAGATTATCCGCTATGGGGGGGGGGCAGCAGGTCCCTTTTAATGTCCCTTTCCCCTCACCCAAATTTTCCCTCCAACATATGTCCCTACCTGATCCACAGATTAACTCTTTCGCTGCCGATAGCGACTTTAGTCAAAATCGGGTACATGCTGCCAGCAGGACAGGTACATGAGGTGTAAATATGGCCATCCAGTTAATGTGATGTATATAAGTCCCAGTGATGGGCACATACGTGTCAGGCTTATAAGTTCCAGACTATATAGCACCAGGAAACGTGTGAGATATTGCAATGATCGGAGGTCAATGACGTGTTGACAATTTTCCCACACATAGCAAAGCACAACAAATGTTATAACATAGAATACAGGTGACATATTCATAATTCGTTATACTCTTATCACAATCTAGCAAGCATCATCTTCGATATTTTATCAGTCAACGATATGTTTATCTGTTCGCATCTTGTTTTTATGACTACTATTGAATAATACGATTCTCACAAACTATTCCTACACAAGCATGCACTCCATAATTGGAAAAGATTTATTACATCATCCTGGGAAAGCCGCGTCATCTTAGAAATGAAATCTGAATAATCGTTCCATAGACGTAAATCTGATAAGATATCATCGGCTTTTAAAAGAAACTGCACGTCATCCTGCGTCATCCAATATAATATTTCAGATACTGATAAATATTGTGTTCTGTGTTTAGACCACACCTTTAGTCAGGTTAGCCCAATTCTTGTCTGATTTTGTCGATGCTATATTTACCGTAGTTTTTATTAAATTGAAAAATCAGAAATTCTTCAGAATTCAACACGAACAGCCAAAGTAATTATGTCTTAAGTTAGATGGGAAGATTTATTCAATGATTGCGATTCCATCGAATATACATGCATCACGCTAATGGGTGAAGAATAAATACCTTAAAAATCAAAGAATGCTGAAGCTGAATTGATCATTAGCGCATGGTTTTGTGTACTAAACTTCCTAGATTTGGGAAATTAGGTTCGCTGAAACTGATACTAAGCTACCGTAATGCCCTAAGTAATCGACTACTTAACCACAGCAGAATTATGGGTAATTTTTCAGGATTTAGTTGGAAATATGGCTTGTTGCCATTCATCGGAAAGCTCTCACCGAGAGCTTTCCGATGAATGGCAACAAGCCATATTTCCGACTAAATCCATATTGGCTGCCTGGAAAAACATAAAGGCGTCAAGTCTCTTGTGGTGACTGTTCCAAATACAACAATGTCATGTGGGTGGCCGATCTTGTTTAGTGTCACATGTTGTATTGTGATATAAGTACAACAAGGCATTTTAGTACCATTTTCAGGGAACCTGATCAGTAAGTGAAATGAATTGTAGTACATGTACCAAAACCAATGGATAATGATCAGTTCGGCATTGCTGAAGGGGTCAAGGTCACAGAGCAGCCATCATGTTTGTAGCCTTCACTGCCATGAAACACATTTTACATTTATAACCTGCTGTGCATCTCTTGTGATACTGACTCTAAAGCTAAAATAGTGCTATTATTTGTGCAATAAACAGACTTACTTATTCATTCCTGTGTTGATCACTGAACTCTTTTTATGCCAAACATGCATTATTGCGAATTCTCATGTCGCTGTCGTACGTGCATAATACGGGCAATTCCCAGCTTATTCCAATATATTGGCACTGAGACGTCCTGTTGTGGTGCCAGGGTGTATCCTTCATGTAAGAATACATGAAACTACACACCCACCTCCATTCTCCATATGTGTTAGGGTTAGGGCTAAAGTTAGGGTTAGAGTTGGGGTTAGTCTATTCTTACATGAAGGACATACCGGTGCCAGGTGTCATCAAAGGAGTTAATAATGCCTATAGGGAAGGCATATTGTAATATAAGATATGGATGTTTATTTCTATTTCATGGAACATGGACATGTATGTTACATTCCATGGAACAATACAAAATCAACATATATTTCTGGAGGAAATGACATCATCATCATTGAGGTCATGTGAATATTCATCACAATTTCTGCTTTTAAAACCTCAAGTATAATTCTCACTTTCTTTGTAATATCATTTTGAGCTTCCCCCATATCTCCCTGATGTATTTGACATGGCTTTGATATAATATGCACAAGCAATAATTATGGCCACAAATGATTCCAATAAGCTGCGATAGAAGTATGGAATGATCTACCGGTCAGTGTCCAGAAGCAAGCGATGATCAGATAGGTTATTTACAATTTTTTTGTTGGGGGACTATTAACCCTTTCAGTGCCAAGTCTGATTTTTGTATTGACCCATATTACCTTGATATTATTGATTATATTAATGTGATACATTGATGGAAAGAGCTCTTGGAGCTCTTTCCATCAATGTATCACATTATTATAATCAACAAATTTGAAAAATCAAGTAAATATGGGTTGATACAAAAATCAGACTTAGCACTGAAAGGGTTAAAATGGCAGGTGTCCGTGTGTCCATCCATGTCCTTGCAGAAAGTTTCCAGATGAGATCTTTATTTTGGGCTATCTGATTGAAATCGAATTTGGTATGTGAGGTTTATCAGCTCAAAGCACAGGTCAAGTTCGAATATGGGTACGGTTCGCCCATTTTTGCCGGAGTTATGAAATACATGGGATACGTGACCGCTTTCGCAGATTTCTGCTTTCAAGTTCCACAAGAAGAGTACGAATTACGTTCATGGCTGAACTATCAGAATGGCTTCTTGGGCGGCTATGATGTCTACTTATCTGCATGTATCATCTTTGTGAAACTGATTTTAATATGATCAAATAGTGAAATACAGATCTATACAGTATACATGTACTATAGCTTCTTCCATTCATTGAGTTGAACAAGTAAATACTGGAGTGTTATTAAGCTAAATAATATAATACCTATGTTTAGGGTAAACACACCAGCCCCTCCCAAAAATGGACCGCATCCTCACCATTGTCTGGGGTTCAAGTTTTTTTCCAATTTTTCTCCGACTCATTCTTTTTTCATTATTAGCTCAACTTTACTTTGTAATGTTTGAGCTATTGCCATGGCTTTGTTGTGCGTGTGTGATTCGTCAACAATACAGGCTACAGGTCGTACCTTTGGTCGGATCATTATGAAATTTGACATAGCTGTTGACATTAACATTTAGACCAGAACGATTCATTTTGGGGTCATTAAGAAAAAAAACATGGCCGCCAGTGGCCATCTTAGATTTAAATATTCAATCCATTAGTACAGGCTACAGGTCGTACTGTTCGTCTGATCATCATGAAATTTGTCATGAATATTAATATTGACATGTAGATGGGAACGAGTAATTTTGGGGTCATTCGGCCAAAAAACATGGCCGCCGGCAGCCATCTTAGATTTTACTCTTTGCATGAATAAATTCTTTGGCACGGCCTACAGGTCATACCTTTGGTCGGATCATCATAAAATGTGTCATGGATGTTAACAATGACATGTAGATGGGAAACGAGTCATTTTGGGGTCATTCCGCCAAAAAATATAGCCGCCAGCAGCCTTCTTGGATTTTACTCTTTGTATGACTAAATCCTTTAGCACGGGCTACAGGTCGTACCTTTAGTTTGATCATCATAAAATTTGTCATGGATGTTAATAATGACATGTAGATGGGAACGAGTCATATTGGGGTCATTCGTCCGAAAAACATGGCTGCCAGCAGCCATCTTGGATTTTACTCTGTGTATGACAATCCTTTACTGCTCATTTTTAGCTCAACTTTACTTTGTAACGTTTGAGCTATTGCCATGGCTTTGTCGTCCGGTGTGCGTGATGCATCAACAATATAGGCTACAGGTCGTACCTTTGATCGGATCATTATGAAATTTGTCATAGCTGTTGACATCAACATTTAGACCGGAATGATTCATTTTGGGTCAGTCGGAAAAAAAACATGGCCGCCAGCGGCCATCTTATATTTCAAAATTCAATCCATTAGCACGGGCTACAGGCCGTACTGTTCGTCTGATCATCATGAAATTTGTCATGGATGTTAATATTGACATGTAGATGGGAACGAGTCATTTTGGGGTCAGTCGGCCAAAAAACATGGCCGCCAGCAGCCATCTTGGATTTTACTCTTTGCATGAATAAATTCTTTGGCACGGCCTACAGGTCGTACCTTTGGTCGGATCATCATAAAATGTGTCATGGATGTTAACAATGACATTTAGATGGGAAACGAGTCATTTTGGGGTCATTCCGCCAAAAAATATGTCCGCCAGCAGCCTTCTTGGATTTTACTCTTTGTATGACTAAATCCTTTAGCACGGGCTACAGGTCGTACCTTTAGTTTGATCATCATAAAATTTGTCATGGATGTTAATAATGACATGTAGATGGGAACGAGTCATATTGGGGTCATTCGTTCAAAAAACATGGCTGCCAGCAGCCATCTTGGATTTTACTCTGTGTATGACTAAATCCTTTACTGCTCATTTTTAGCTCAACTTTACTTTGTAACGTTTGAGCTATTGCCATGGCTTTGTCGTCCGTCGTGCGTGATGCATCAACAATACATTCGGTAAAAAAAACATGGCCGCCAGTGGATGTTAATATTGACATGTAGATGGGAACGAGTCATTTTGGGGGTCAGCAGCCATCTTGGATTTTACTCTTTGTATGACTAAATCCTTTAGCACGGGCTACAGGTCGTACCTTTAGTCTGATCATCATGAAATTTGTCATGGATGTTAACAATAACATGTAGATGGGAACGAGTCATTTTTGGGTCATTCGGCCAAAAAACATGGCCGCCAGCAGCCATCTTGGATTTTACTCTGTGTGTGACTAAATTCTTTACTGCTCATTTTTGCACTCCTTTTTAATCTCTCTATTCATTGCTCATCACACAAAAATTACCTTCTTTACAAAGTTGAGCTACAGTGTCATTGACACTTTCATTTACACTCCTTTTTGGCTCAACTTTACTTTGTAAAGTTTGAGCTATTGCCATGGCTTTGTCGTCCGTCGTCCGTGTGTGCGTGTGTACGTGTGTACATAAGGCGTCAACAATGCAGTCTACAGGTCGTACCTTTGGTCGGATCATTATGAAATTTGTCATAGCTGTTGACATCAACATTTAGACCGGAATGATTCATTTTGGGGTCATTCGGACAAAAAACATGGCTGCCAGTGGCCATCTTATATTTCAAAATTCAATCCATTAGCACGGGCTACAGGCCGTACTGTTCGTCTGATCATCATGAAATTTGTCATGGATGTTAAGATTGACATGTAGATGGGAACGAGTAATTTTGGGGTCATTTGGCCCAAAAACATGGCCGCCAGCAGCCATCTTGGATTTTACTCTTTGTATGACTAAATTCTTTAGCACGGGCTACAGGTCGTACTTTTAGTCTGATCATCATAAAATTTGTCAAGAATGTTAATAATGACATGTAGATGGGAACGAGTCATTTTGGGGTCATTCGGCCAAAAAACATGGCCGCCAGCAGGCATCTTTGATTTCACTCTTTGTATGACTAAATCCTTTAGCACGGGCTACAGGTCGTACCTTTAGTCCGATCATCATAAAATTTGTCATGGCTGTTGAAATTGGAATGTAGATGGGAACGAGTCATTTTGGGGTCATTCGGACAAAAAACATGGCTGCCAGTGGCCATCTTGGATTTCAAAATTCAATCCATTAGCACGGGCCACAGGTCGAACTGTTCGTCTGATCATCATGAAATTTGTCATGGATGTTAATATTGACATGTAGATGGGAACGAGTAATTTTGGGGTCATTCGGCCAAATAACATGGCGGCCAGCAGCCATCTTGGATTTTACTCTTTGTATGACTAAATTCTTTAGCACAGGCTACAGGTCGTACCTTTAGTCTGATCATCATCAAATTTGTGATGGATGTTAATATTGATATGTAGATGGGAACGAGTAATTTTGGGGTCATTCGGTCAAAAAACATGGCCGCCAGCAGGCATCTTTGATTTTACTCTTTGTATGACTAAATCCTTTAGCACGGGCTACAGGTCGTACCTTTAGTCTGATCATCATAACATTTGTTATGGCTGTTGAAATTGGAATGTAGATGGGAACGAGTCATTTTGGGTTCATTCGGACAAAAAACAATGGCCGCCAGTGGCCATCTTGGATTTCAAAATTCAATCCATTAGCACGGGCCACAGGTCGTACTGTTCGTCTGATCATCATGAAATTTGTGATGGATGTTAATATTGACATGTAGATGGGAACGAGTAATTTTGGGGTCATTCGGCCAAATAACATGGCGGCCAGCAGCCATCTTGGATTTTACTCTTTGTATGACTAAATTCTTTAGCACGGGCTACAGGTCGTACCTTTAGTCTGATCATCATAAAATTTGTCATGGCTGTTAACGATGACATGTAGATGGGAACGATTCTTTTTGGGGTCATTCGGCCGAAAACATGGCCACCAGCAGCCATCTTGGATTTTACTTTTCTCTTCATGTCCATAAACTAGTAATAGACATTCAACTTCCCACATTCCTAATCGCTCCATTGACTGTAATACATTAAATTATTCCCTTTCCAAGTTGAGCTACAGTGTCATTGACACTTTCATTAATCTCTCTATTCATTGCTCATCACAAAAAAATTACCTTCTTTACAAAGTTGCGCTACAGTGTCATTGACACTTTCATAATATACAAAAATGTGACAACGATAGCGACCAGAATAAGCTTTTGCATTAGTCATTATTTTATCATTTTATGCAGATTAGTTCCATACATCGCCTTCTTAGAAGAAGTTAATTTCTTGCTATTTCATGACTATATAAAGCAAAATAAGCAATAAAACCCCAAGATGATTTTTTGTCATGTAGGTCCTGGACTTCTTGAAGGACCCCTCCTAGCCTGGACATCTTACCCCCACCCCAAACCCTGACTCAAACAACTTTTTCTCAGAAGATGTTAATTTCTCGCTGAATTGTAAATATTTACATCATGATTCGGGATGCAACTATCAGCGATAAACTAACGAAAACGATTTCGCCATCGAGATTCTCTTTATTAAATTAATATGTAAGAATGACGATGTGTGTTGTCAATTTGGATATAATATTTGTAAAAATAACTACTTTTAGCAAGATTATTCTCCATTTATATTTAATCACCCTACCGGTGTGTTTCAAATCACCAAAATAATGAGAGAAAAATATTTGGGTGGGGAGGGATACCCAGGTTGAGAGATAAACTGTTACACCGGTATATGTTTTTATGTAAACGCAATAATTAAAACAAATATAATACAAGTTTGGCCATATATGGTCTGTTGCTTTTCTACTAGGACATGTACATAGTGTTATATTTTGCTAAAAATCTAAATGGATGTTCACTTTAAAGTTATATATGTAGCTTTCATTACAAAAATTTCAGATTTATTAATGATTAGATGTTTGGTATTGTATTGTATGTGAAAAATACTGAAGAAATTGCCTTGATGAAATTAGTTGGGCAGATCTGACATTTTAATTGTGGATATTTGTGATAATTGGTCGATCAATACTTTGATACAAACATGTAGATGATAACATAATAGTAAAAAGATTATAATGTTCACTTGTACTTTCACCCCATTCTTACTCTTAGGCATATAGCCAAATGTTTCACATTGACTGTTGAGCTGTGTGGTACACCATATGTCATTTTATGTACAGTCTCTTGAACAATCTCATTTGCAGTAACTAAAACAAAATTTCAATTTGATACTATCAAGGCAGGGCTTAAAATCTGACGAGAAACAGAATCATGATTCTTAGCTTGATTCTCGTAAAAGCAGCTGTTCACTGTAAAATGCTATAGTTTGATTCTAGCAAAATTTTATGGATTTTAAGGCCTGCAATGATCATCCTTTGGTAGCTACAATATTGTACGATTCAGAAATAGCATACATTGGCAATTTGGCATGTATAGACCAAGTCTTCTCAGTCCACAACATCTTGGGGGGAAATTGGTTGGGTTCATGCTGTTTTGGACCGAGAATCCGAGATCCCTCCTGTTGCTCTTCTATAACAGATTTTCATTCAAAAGACATACTACATGTACACGTATAGAACCCAGGCAGTCACGTGAACCCATGAATATGATTAATCATCTCACTTGGACCACGATGAATCTGTCTTCAAAATGATATACAATGTAGCATATACTGTACTTATAGAAAATATCTCCACCGAGATATTATCTCGAGATTTCGAGAAAAGATTCTTGAGATATCAACATATTTTCTTGAGATCATACGGCAAGATCTCAAGAAAATATGTTGAGATCTCAATATAATATCGCGAGATACTAGTAATATGTTCAGATCTTGAGATGTGCATGTCAGCATTTCAAGATGTGTACAGGTATGTCGAGATAACAATTAAAATGTTGAAATTTCAAGACACTTTTTCTTGGAGTACAAATGTATATATAAATCAAGAGTTAGCTCATTTTTGGCAAATTATTATTATTTTTTTTAGCCAGTGCAAACACCGTCACTGGTTGTGATAGTACTGATACTGATAGCTGAATCCAATGTCAATCCGTGACCAGCCATCGACTGACAGTGGTCGAGTCCAGAATTTCAGTACATGACAAAATTGAAATTTTTTTAGTCAAAATTTTACATTAGTTTTAGACTAACATTTCGGCAGACACACAAGTCTTCCCTGAATTATATTTCATATTTCGATGTATTGAGTATGTATTATGATTATTACACACGTCCGCTCGAATAAAGGAGGTTTTAATTCGCTAGTATTTACTTCAATTTTATTTTCACATGTTTTGCCAGTGACCGCGACATTTTTAATAGACACTCACCATTCTCGGACGCGATGTTCATCTCTTCGCCATTCAAGGTCTGGATCGTTTGATGGTCTCACACCATGCTGATTTTCTGGTAATTCCGGCTCGGGCATGTAGTGATGAAGTGAGACATCAGTGCCATCACCCAACCACCCAGTCTTAAACACTCGTAAACATTTTTCAAACAACGGGGGATTGTTTTCTTAAATAAGTGTGCATAACTTAATACAAATATGAATAAATGAACATATATTGAGAATTTTTGTGATGGCGACTTTAACTAATTGCATGCACCAAGCATTCAATATGTATGGGATGCCCTTTTCACATTTATTATTTATTTGCGCTTAAGCACAAATATGTGTCTATCAATTTATTTGCGCAAATACCTAACACTCCCTTACTTCCCTCTGATTGTGAATGATTGAGTCCATCTCATAGTATATTATCATGGACCCATAGTAGTAGCCCCATACAGCCTCGGAAGTTCCATTTACATATCAGAACTCTATCCCTGGTGTCCCAAGAATTGGTGCCTCACTCCCAGAGCTCTAGTATATTTTATTAAAGGGACATCTCCTGCACAGATACATACCATTTCCATGGCCATAAATAGGGAATTAGGGGTTACTGGGGCTTGCTTCCCTCATATGGTCTACTTATTGACTTGAAATAGGGTAAAACCCCCTATTTTCATATTATCAGCATCCCTGTCCCCAAGGATTTGTGTCTCCATCCCAGAGATCTAGTATATTTTATAAAAGAGACATATCCGGCACAGATCTATACCATTTCCATGGTCATAAAAGGTATCTTGGGGTTACTGGGGGATTGCTTCCCTCATATGGTGGGCCTATATAGACTTTAGTGATGTGTTTAGGCCTGTGCCATTTAAAATTAATTCAGGGGGGATCAATGCATATTAATTTTTATTTGCGCTTAAGCGCAAATATGATCTATTTGCACTTAAGCGCAATAGAGGTCACGTGACCTTGGCGGCCATCTTGGTTTACACACTAATGGCTGTGTTTGATGCCTATTCATGCATATATGGGTATATATGGGTGCTATCGAAGCAGAAAATTGCCAGAAATTGGTCATTCTCAACATTTATTTCTCACGTTAGTTGTCATCTTTCAGGGAGGGACCCATACCCGTACAAAGTGTGCTATATATACCCCAATTTGAATAGGTCACGTGACCGTGGCGATTACCATGAACCTATGTGTGAGTGGTCACATATACCATGTACACACATGTATAGGTGCGGGTATTGCATTAACATTTCAATATATCGTAAATGTCTGACTTCTGTTGTTGGAGCCACATAGCTAGGCCACCTCAAATTGGTCACGTGACCTTGGTGGCCATCTTGGATCTACATATAACACTGGTATGGCCGTATGTTTTGGGTATTTTCCGACTTCATCATGTTATAAGCATTTGATGAACATATCATATTGGGTAGGTTGTTGTATTTGAGTTTCCATTTTATATTATTGGTAAAAATGTGATAGCTAAAGATACACACGTGACCTATGAAAAGACCACGTGACCTTGACATCACCATGTGCCCTTATATAACGGTTCGCGTTATATAGTCCTATATACAGAGAATGCCTCTTATCTGCACAATCTCACACGTTTCCTAGTGTTATATAGTCTGGAACTTATAAAAATGTCATGTATGTGCCCATCACTGGAACTCATATGCGTCATATTCACTGGACGGCCATATTTACACCACATGTACCCGTCCTGCTGTCAGCATGTACCCGATTTCGACTCAAGTCGCTATTGGCAGTGTATGGGTAATTCGACTGTAGTCGCGATCGGCAGTGAAAGAGTTAAGTGTAAATGATTAAATATTTGCGCTTAAGCGCAAATGATAGAGGTTATTTGCACTCAAGCGTAAATAAATAATAAATGTGAAAGGGCCTACCATAAATATTGGTATATTCCATATTAATAGCAATCTTTTCTAAATCAATATATTATTTCCCAACCAACGTTGTTCATTTCCAAACCAATTTCTTATATTCAATATATGACTTATGAGACAATTTCATGAATTAGAGATATCTTGAGAAGCTATTGGGGTCTTACAAAGATGGCAGCATCAAGACGACAAAGATGGATAACTCTAAATTCAAGTGGTAATAATAACTACTTGATTTTAGAGTTATCCATCTTTATCTGCTAGACCGTCCGTTTTACCTCGTGCTTCTGCCCTGCCCCCCCCCCCTCCCCGAAGCCAAAGAAATAGTAATTTAGGAGTGTCTGATCAGATTGAGTACCTTTAACTTATTATTTATCCCAAAGGTGGTTAATTTTGTTGTCAGGTAGGAACACAAGGAACATATGAATATAATTTATTGCACATACATGTACACAACAAAGCAGATCATATAACATATTAATCATATACATTATCAGTGAAATTCATAGGGTTTATAGATGAGCAATTGTCAATAGGTCAGTAAATATATTTGTATAAATTGTATTGTTACTCATTTAAGAGTTTAATTTGCATTATTAGTCTGGTCGATAAACTAAAATTTTAGGGTCAACCTAGAAAAAATTTGGACTAAGTTGGTTTCTGTTTCATTTTGAAGAGGAACATATCCTCTATAACATATCCAAAATCCGCTAAAATCCGCTTTGAGCATTTTCTGTAATACAAGATGGCGTCCATGATGGCAGTTGGTATAGAAAAATCCTGAATTTCGGTGGTAGGTGCGCCAACAAATACCAAATTAGTAATAAAATAAAATTCACACAAACAATCCTTAGTCGTAAACCATATCGGTAGAATGTCTGTCCAAAATGGCCGCCAAAATGGACAAAATCGAATGAAATTTACAATTTGCGGAAAATTGAATAGCTGGTTATACAAGAACGAACAGGCCATCGAATTATACGAGGAAGAATGATTTCAGAGTATAATGGGAGCTATTAATAATAGTATGTAAGAATTCTCTCTAATGTATCTCGTGAGAGAGCAACCGAAAGCCAGGTCTCATACGATTGAATGTGGACTTTTTGGGCGCCAAGATATAGAAGAATAACGCAGTTTTATCTGTACTGTTTATCTTGAATCGTGTAATATATGTGTATTAAAACAGTTAAATGTGATCTAATAGGGATGTACTCATTGTGTGACCTTTTCTAGAAGCAGAAATATATGTAATGAAAACAGTCTCACGAATGTGACCGATAATAATTTATTTTTGAATCTACAACACACAGCCTGTCAAAATTCACTACTATAGAACAGTATGAGAGCTATTCATATGGTACTAGGTAAAATGTGTAGATCCTATTGTCCGTGTCTTAAAATAGTAGTCATAGTTGCCTCCGGTCAAGTGATTAAACACGAATATTTCACTTTTATCAAACAAATACATGGTGGTATACCATGAACGCAATTTATCAAAATACAAAGGATTACAATAGACTATCTTCAATAAATTCTCAACATAAACCAATTTGCCTACATACTCTATGTCAGAGACTATCTTTATACCTGGAAATTATGTGTACTTAAATGCAATAATGCCACATATACGCGAAACGTACAACCTTTTCTGCAACCGCATCGCCGCGTTTACCCATTCTCCCTAATGTTACACATATCTGCTGCATACAAAACCATAAATAGCAACATTGAGTGAATGGTAAACGCAGAACTGATAACTGTAAACGCTGATGACCTGATATTTAGCGCAAGTATGTGGGTGGCAATGGTAACATAATTTCAAACAACAAGATACTGACAACTAATAGTGTGTATTGCGTGGTACATATTCATGTTGTAAAGTGCCGATTGAAGTAATTTGAACATAATTGTCTACCGGTTTGGGAGCACCATGAAAATTAGTACTAAATAAAATGTACGATGTACAGTCTCTTCGATCTAGTGAGATAGGGTACTATTCTGTTGAAGAGATAAGTGTTTCTTGACAGTATAATCAGCATTACGACATACGTGTATGGTTTATTGTCACGAAGAGTGTTGAAAATTCTGGAAATATAACTAGTATTTACACAGATAGGGTGGGCACTTCAGTTTCTGCTTTACATTCAATAATTAATCATCAATCCAAAAGGAAACTACCACGCACTGTGTGACGATATATTACTTCGTGTGTTGCATGCCCGAAATAACTGTTTTTGGTCCGACTGTTGGATGTATTCTAATAAGAAAACCCGAACGTAAATCATTGGGTTAACGTGCGTAGCAGTGATCGATAAATCATTCAGATAGATCTGTTTTAATTATATGTGTACCTTTAAAGATATATAACAACATTCTTATAAATTACAAATGTGTATTTTCGCTTATAGGGGGTTATCCAATATGTTGCTTTCATCGTAGCATGGATTGTAGTTGCGGCCATTTTGACAGCCATTTCATCATCGCGATTACATTGTTTTCTGTCCTTGTCACTCTATTCGCCCCCTATACTCTTTCACACAAACTGGTATATATCGGATGGAGGATTAATGCGTTCTGGTGTCGCCGATGAGGGATATTGTAGAAAAACGAACTTCGCAAGGTCGAAAAATATTAACATCCACAAATTTTTTTATGATGATCAGACGAAAAGTACGACCTATAGCCTGTGCTAATGGATTTAATTTTGAAATCCAAGATGGCCACTGGCAGCCATGTTTTTTTGCCGAATGACCCCAAAATGAATCATTCCCATCTACATGTCAATGTCAACAGCCACGACAAATTTCATAATGATCCGACTAAAGGTTAACATCCATGACAAATTTCATGATGATCAGACGAACAGTACGACCTGTAGCCCGTGCTAATGGATTGAATTTTGAAATCCAGGATGGCCGCTGGCAGCCATGTTTTTTGCCGAATGACCCCAAAATTACTCGTTCCCATCTACATGCAATGTCAACAGCTATGACAAATTTCATAATGATCCAAACAAAGGTACGACCTGTAGCCCGTGCTAAAGGAAATTGTTGACAAATCACACATGCACACACACACGGCCGATGGATACCAAGCCATGGCAATAGCTCAAACTTTACAAAGTAAAGTTGAGCTAAAACATGAGGGTTGCAGGGTGTGCCGATGGATTCAAATTTTAAATCCAAGATGCTGCTGCTGGCAGCCATATTTTTGTATGATTTTGTGAAAAAATGAAAGTGCCAATGACACTGTAGCTCAACTTGGAAAGGGAATAATTTAATGTGTTACTGTCGATGGAGTGATTAGGAATGTGGAAAGTTGAATGTCTAATACTAGTTTATCAACATGAAGAGATATATATACATGTATATAAAAGTAAAATCTAAGATGGTTGCTGGCGGCTATGATTTCCAACAATTCAAAAACATTTGATAGCTTTAGTCATGCAAAGAGTAGAATCCAAGATGGGCGCTGGCAGCCATGTTTTAATGCCGAATAACCCCAAAATGACTCGTTCCCATCTACATGTCAATGTCAAAAGTCAAGACAAATTTCATAATGATCTGACCAAAGGTACGACCTGTAGCCCGTGCCAAAGGATTTAGTCATGCAAAGAGTAAAATCCAAGATGGCTGCTGGCCGCCATGTTTTTTGGCCGAATGACCCCAAAATAACTTGTTCCCATCTACATGTCAATATTAACATCCATGACAAATTTCATGATGATCAGATGAACAGTACGACCTGTAGCCCATGCAAATGGATTGAATTTTGAAATTCAAGATGGCCGCTGGTGGCCATGTTTTTTGTCCGAATGACCCCACAATGACTCGTTCCCATCTATATTCCAATTTCAACAGCCATGACAAATTTTATGATGATCAGACTAAAGGTACAACCTGTAGCCCGTGCTAAAGGATTTAGTCATACAAAGAGTAAAATCTAAGATGGCTGCCAGCGGCCATGTTTTTTTTTCGAATGACCCCAAAATGACTCGTTCCCATCTACATGTCATTGTTAACATCCATGACAAATTTCATGATGATCAGACTAAAGGTACGACCTGTAGCCAATGCTAAAGGATTTAGTCATACAAAGAGTAAAATCCAAGATGGCTGCTGCGGCCAAGTTTTTTGGCTGAATGACCCCAAAATTAGTCGTTCCCATCTACATGTCAATATTAACATCCATGACAAATTTCATGATGATCAGACGAACAGTACGACCTGAAATCAAAGATGGCCACTGGTGGCCATGTTTTTCGTCCGAATGACCCCAAAATGACTCGTTCCCATCTACATTCCAATTTCAACAGCAATGAAAAATTTTATGATGATCAGAGACTCAAGGTACGACCTGTAGTCCGTGCTAAAGGATTTAGTCATACAAAGAGTAAAATCCAAGATGGCTGCTGGTGGCCATGTTTTTTGGCCGAATGACCCCAAAATGACTCGTTCCCATCTACATGTCATTATTAACATTCATGACAAATTTTATGATGATCAGACTAAAGGTACGACCTGTAGCCCGTGCTAAAGGATTTAGTCATACAAAGAGTAAAATCCAAGATGGCTGCTGGCGGCCATGTTTTTTGGCCGAATGGCCCCAAAATGACTCGTTCCCATTTAGATGTCATTGTTAACATCCATGACAAATTTCATGATGATCTGACCAAAGGTACGACCTGTAGCCTGTGCTAAAGGATTTAGTCATGGAAAGAGTAAAATCTAAGATGGCATGTTTTTTGGCCGAATGACCCCAAAATTAATCGTTCCCATCTACATGTCAATATTAACATCCATGACAAATTTCATGACAATAAGACGAACAGTACGGCCTGTAGCCCGTGCTAATGGATTGAATTTTGAAATCCAAGATGGCCGCTGGTGGCCATGTTTTTTTTCCGAATGACCCCAAAATGACTTGTTCCCATCTACATGTCAATGTCAACATCCATGACAAATTTCATAATAATCGGGCCAAAGGTACGAACTGTACTGAACTGCCCGTGCTAAAGGAAATTGTTGACGAATCACGCACACACACACACACCCCCACACGCACGACGGATACCAATCCATGGCAATAACTCAAACTTTACAAAGTAAAGTTGAGCTAAAAATGATGGCTTCCATCTGGAGGTCACCCGAATATTCATATGAAGTTTACTGATGATCAGATGATCGATGTCGCCTGTAGGGTGTGCCAAAGGAAATTGTTGACGACAGACAGACGCACATGATGGATGCCAACCCATGGCAATAGTTAAAACTTTACTTCGTCAAGTTGAGCTAAAATGTGCATGAAATATTTGCTTATTGTTTGGCACGATGATATATTGAAACAACAAAGCAGTAAAGTGTTGTCAATTGATTAACCCTTTCAGTGCCAAGTCTGATTTTTGTATCAACCCATATTTCCTTGATCATTTTTCAAATTTATTGATTATATTAATGTGATACATTGATGGAAAGAGCTCTCAGAGCTCTTTCCATCAATGTATCACATTATTATAATCACATTGGCACTGAAAGGGTTAAACGGATGCTATAATGGCAGCTAATCAAGATATTTTTTATAAGTAAGCACCTGTTGATCCTCAGTGGTATATTTTGATTCGAACAAACATGGACGAGAATCTACTGATTAACTATTGATGTGCATACGTTTAAAGTGAGATCTGGTGATATTTTGATAGGTAATTGCCTTTATAGGTAAAATAAATAATTTTGCTTTAATAGGCTTGAACTTTTTGGCTAAACGTAATTTTCTTTGGCAATTTTCGAAAGAAAAACAAAATTGGACCATTGGCCAATTTGACCATCATCAGTGAGTACCCCAGCACTTTGTAACTTGTATCATTATGGTGTTACCATATATGCAAAAACTTACTCTACTTGGTTTTGTAGTGTGAATGTGGCTATAAACCTGGTTATAGAAAATAATGATATAAATCAAAGAAATAAATATTGTACAAGTATAAAATAGTAGTAAGGCAGGCAACATTGTAACTACCAGTATTTTCCACAGACCACATAAAACATTTTATTCCATTGAATAAAGATGCACATCAGTCACTCAAGCAACATATGCTGGAAATATGTCGTATTGATGACAGCATCAGTATCAAGGAGCATACAATGCACATCATCTGGAAGGGTTTTTGTGTGATTCAAAATCAATTTAAGAGCTTCTTGCTTTAGACTCTTGTTGCATTCTTCCTATCTATTTCTCATATTTTAAACAATTTAGAAGTTGACATTATTAATTTACATCAACTTTCAAATGTCTCTTTAATATATAGGCTGAACCATCGATGTATATATATATTTAGGTCCATGGTTGAAGTTGGTTAAATTGGAACCATACTTCCAGGTTGAGACACACCTAACATGAACCTAAAGTGTTTTTTGTGGATGCACATGCACCATTTTAGAGCCACTTTCAATTATAGTTAGTGTCGGTGATAAATTTATTCCCAAGGAGGGAATTGTTTGTATTTTGTTATTTTGGCCATATCAAAATAGTGTAAGTTCTATTGGTGGAAAAAAATATAGGAATGCCACAGTTGAAACACACTGTCCAACCCAAAATTGGAAGCAGTGGCTACATTCTAGCATGACAAATTCAAGTAGGAAGGCCACTCTAAATTAAAGCCTAGAAGGGGTGCACAAATTCAGACATGACAGGGCGATTAGAAGGGTGTGCCAAACTTGAAAATTCGAAGGGTTTCTCAACTTCAAAATCAAGATCAACCCATGTTAGTATTACTGATGTATATTAAAAGGATTAGGTACTAAAAATTATTGTGTTATGAAACTCATACAAAATTATAAAAATTATATCTTATTAAAGATATTATAACTTGAGTATAAAAACCTTATCATTAACTTCCTATAGATTAGTAACCACTGTTCAAAATATACAAATAGTAAATGCATACTGGTAAGATGATGTGAAACAAATAAAACACTTCGGTACACTAGTGGAAAGGATAGTTGTCCATAAGATTTTGATAATGTCTTTGCAAATTACAGAGAACCAAAATCTGGATCAGAGGACATCGAAAATTACGGCACATTTAGCCGACAATAAGAAACAGATTATATGTCTACTTTGCTGAATCAGATGAAACGATGGTTGATAAATACTAACTGTTTAGTTAGGGAGTAGAAATATTTTCAGGCTGTCAATGCAAGGTAATTATTTTTGTCACGGTGGTAGAAAATAACCATAATAACCAGGTCTTGAAATAGTGTGTCTGTCAGAGGGTGAAAAATTTAGTGATGCTACCCCGCAGTTGGCTAGCATAACTAAATTCACCCTCTGGGGAACTCATTCTGCTTAGACCTCATTGTCTGGGAAGTATCTTATGGTCTCAAATTGTCGTTGTTTTTAAGTTACATTAGACCTTCTGTTCACTTTCTATATTCCCTAATTTGCAGAAGATAATATGCATAATCAAGGTGACTGATGGGTGAATATCACCAACTTCAACTGGGAACTTAAATCTGATCATAGGTCTCCCATAGCAGTTAAGGCCTCAGCAGAATGATGTTCAGAGGTTCAATTTGGTGATACTAGCTTGCCGTACGGATAGCGTCACTAATTTCACCCTCTGGGGACCTCATTCTGCAAATGACAGACACACTATTTCAAGGCTTGTTAATAACATACAAACATCAGGGTGCACCATGAAAAACTTAACAGATAATCACTCCTTCCTCGCTTGTAACACAAATACATATGGCCAATAGAGTGTGCCGATGAATTTAGTTATGCAAAGAGTGAAATCCAAGATGGTGGCCAGTAGCCATGTTTTTCCATTGAATATCATTTAACTTCAATAGCTCCCATCTAGAGGTGATGATGAGCATGCTTGTAAATTTTCAAATCATTTGTCAGAAAAATGTGGGCTGCAGGGTATGCTGATGATGGCTGCTGATCACATTTTCCAAAGAAATTCAAAAATATTCAATAGCTCTCATCTAGAGGTTACCCCGAAGATCCAAATGAAGTTTGCTTATGCTCGGATATCAGATGTGGCCTATAGGATGTGCCGACAAATTTAACCCTTTCAGTGCCAAGTCCGATTTTTGTATCAACCCATATTTCCTTGATCATTTTTCAAATTTATTGATTATAATAATGTGATACATTGATGGAAAGAGCTCTTTACTAGAGCTCTTTCCATCAATGTATCACATTATTATAATCAATAAATTTGAAAAATGATCAAGGAAATATGGGTTGATACAAAAATCGGACTTGGCACTGAAACATGTGAAGAATGTGAAGATTCTTCACATGACTTCAAGATTGAAATCCATGGTGGCAGCCACGTTTTTCATCAAAACCCGTTCATTTTCAAAACAAATATGGGCTGCAGGGTGTGCCGATGAATTCAAATGTGAAAACCAAGATGGCTCCCTTCTGGAGGCTACCCCAATAATCCGTATGAACTTTAGTGACAATCGGATGAGGGATGAGATGCAAGATCAGGGTGTTTTACAGTAACTGGGTCAGGCACATCCTAAACTGAACTATTATATATATATATATATCAACAATTATAGTTCAAATATGATGTTGTCGAACCACAATTTCCCTATTTTAGGCAAAACTAGGAGACCGCACATACGGTTACATAGCCACATTGAAGTTAACAATCTCGGGGAGAGCTTTCCGATCAATGGCAACAAGCCATATTTCCGACTAAATCCTGAAAAGTTACCCATAATTCTGCTGTGGTTAAGGAGTCGATTAATTAGGGCATTACTGTAGATAACATTTTGCGCCACATTATTTTGTTCATAATGGCATGAGTGTGCCTTCCTGAATGACATAAATGAGGAAGCACAATAACTTGTTTGTCACAACTTGAAGACTTACAGATAGAATCCTCTATGCACTATCAAGAAATGTTTGTGTGGCGAATTCAAGTTCATCCTATTTCGTTACAAAAACAAATGTGGCACATATTTTCTTGCAAAACTATTTTTCAATTATTTGTGCAAATTTAATTTTCGATTATGCCTCATGTAATGAATCCACAAAGGTAATATCCATATTCAACTATTATAGCTGAATTTAACTATAATAGTTGAATTTATGATGTGCCAGTCCTAGTAACAAGTGAGCAATGAATTATCAAATATTATTATTAGAAGAGAGACAAGGAGAGATCAAGACAAAATGGAGCTGGAAGCAATGATGACTGAGTCAAGTTCCATCACAAGTCACATATATTAGGCAAACATAAAATTGGTTCAGTAAATGAACACTCTTTTTGGAGATTTCGGCCATCTGGGCTTTAAATTTACCAACGTGGAAATCTATAACTACATCTTAAACTTCAGGAACACAGCCATACATTTCCAAATGAAAGTGTCAATGACACTGTAGCTCAACTTAGGTAGGGGAATAATTTAATGGTTGACAGTAAATGGAGGAATAGGAAAGGTGCTAATTGAAATGTCTAACCTGCGCCAAAGAGTGATGCAAAGAGTAAAATACAAGATGGCTGCTGGCGGCCATATTTTTTGGCCAATTGACCCCAAAAGGACTCGTTCCCATCTACGTGTCATTGTTAACATCCATGACAAATTTTATGAAGATCTGACCAAAGCTACGACCTACAAACTTCATGATGATCAGACGAACAGTACGACCTGTAGACTGCGCCAATGGATTCAATTTTGAAATCCAAAATGGCCCGCGCGAAAGGATTTAGTCATGCAAAGAGTAAAATCCAAGATGGCTGCTGGCGGCCATGTTTTTGGACAGAATGACCCCAAAACGACTCGTTCCCATCTACATGTCATTGTTATCATCCATGACAAATTTCATGACCATCTGACCAAAGCTACGACCTGTAGCCCGCACCAAAGGATTTAGTCATGCAAAGAGTAAAATCCAAGAGAGCTGCTGGCGGCCATGTTTTTTGGCCGAACGACCCCAAAATCACTCGTTCCCATCTACATGTCATTATTAACATCCATGACAAATTTCATGATGATCAGACGAACAGTACGACCTGTAGCCCGCGCCAATGGATTGAAACTTGAAATCTAAGATGGCTACCAGCGGCCACGTTTTTTGGCCGTATGACCCCAAAATGACTCATTCCCATCTACATGTCAATGTCAACATTCATGACAAATTTCATAAAGATTAGACCAAGGTACGACCTGTAGCCCGCGCCAAAGGATTTAGTCATGCAAAGAGTAAAATCCAAGATGGCTGCTGGCGGCCATGTTTTTTGGCCGAACGACCCCAAAATAACTCGTTCCCTTCTACATGTCATTGTTAACATCCATGACAAATTTCATGATCTTCCGATCAAAGCTACGACCTGTAGCCCGCGCCAAAGGGTTTAGTCATGCAAAGAGTAAAATCGAAGATGGCTGCTGGCGGCCATGTTTTTTGGCCGAACGACCCCAAAATGACTCGTTCCCATCTACATGTCAATATTGACATCCATGACAAATTTCATGATGATCAGACGAACAGTACGACCTGTAGCCCGCGCCAATGGATTGAATTTTGAAATCTAAGATGGCCGCCAGCAGCCATGTTTTTTGGCCAAATGACCCCATTCATGACAAATTTCATAAAGATTAGACCAAAGGTACAACCTGTAGCCCGCGCCCAAGGATTTAGTCATGCAAAGAGTAAAATCCAAGATGGCTGCTGGCGGCCATGTTTTTTGGCCGAACGACTCCAAAATCACTCGTTCCCATCTACATGTCAGTGTTACCATCCATGACAAATTTCATAAACTTCCGACCAACGCAACGACCTGTAGCCCACGCCAAAGGATTTAGTCATGCAAAGAGTAAAATCCAAGATGGCTGCTGGCAGCCATGTTTTTTGGCCGAACAACCCAAAAATCACTCGTTCCCATCTACATGTCATTATTAATATCAATGACAAATTTCATGATGATCAGACGAACAGTACGACCTGTAGCCCGCGCCAATGGATTGAATCTTGAAATCCAAGATGGCTGCCAGTGGCCATGTTTTTTGGCCGAATGACCCCAAAATGACTCGTTCCCATCTACATGTCAATGTCAACATTCATGACAAATATCATAAAGATCAGACCAAAGGTACGACCTGTAGCCCGCGCCAAAGGAAATTGTTGATGGACACACGGACACACGGACACATAGACGACGGACGCCAAGCCATCTACATGTCAATATTAACATCCATGACAAATTTCATGATGATCAGACGAACAGTACGACCTGTGTCCCATGATAATGGATTAAATTTTGAAATCCAAGATGGCCATGTTTTTCGTCCGAATGACCCCAAAATGACTCGTTCCCATTTACATTCCAAATTCAACAGTCATGACAAATTTTATGATGATCAGACTAAAGGTACGACCTGTAGCCCGTGCTAAAGGATTTAGTCATACAAAGAGTAAAATCCAAGATGGCTGCTGGCGGCCATGTTTTTTTGCCGAATGACCCCAAAATGACTCGTTCCCATCTACATTTCATTATGAACATTCATGACAAATTTTATGATGATCAGACTAAAGGTACGACCTGTTGCCCGTGCTAAAGGATTTAGTCATACAAAGAGTAAAATCCAAGATGGTTGCTGGCGGCCATGTTTTTTCGGCCGAATGACCCCAAAATGACTCGTTCCCATCTACATGTCATTATTAACATTCATGACAAATTTTATGATGATCAGACTAAAGGTACAACCTGTAGCCTGTGCTAAAGGATTTAGTCATACAAAGAGTAAAATCCAAGATGGCTGCTGGCGACCATGTTTTTGGCCAAATGACCCCAAAATTACTTGTTCTCATCTGCATGTCATTGTTAACATCCATGACACATTTTATGATGATTCGATCAAAGATACGACCTGTAGGCCGTGCCAAAGAATTTAGTCATGCAAAGAGTAAATCTAAGATGGCTGCCGGCGACCAAGTTTTTTGGCCGAATGACCCCAAAATTACTCGTTCCCATCTACATGTCAATGTTAACATCCATGACAAATTTCATGATGATCAGACCAAAGGTACGACCTGTAGCCCGTGCTAATGGATTGAATTTTGAAATCCAAGATGGCTGCTGGCAGCCATGTTTTTTGTCCGAATGACCCCAAAATGACTCGTTCCCATCTACATGTCATTGTTAACGTCCACGAAAATTTTATGATGATCCGACAAACGGTACGACCTGTAGCCCGTGCTAAAGGAAATTGTTGACGCATCACCCACACACACACACACACACACACACACGGACGACAAAGCCATGGCAATAGCTCAAACTTTACAAAGTAAAGTTGAGCTAATAACGCGAGTGGTGAATATTTAGTACTCTCGGCTACTATGCGTGTATTTTATTTATACCAAAATTATTATTTTTGTAATTTTGTTCGCGAATTCAACTACCCCGCTGTTTACTTTGAGTCTGCATCCTCACACAAAGACACAAACACGATGCTATAAGGAATGTGCGTTACGCATAGTGATGCTTACATTAACGTCATGACGTCATCCTGTTTCTGAGCGATCAGTCGCTTGGAAGTATCATTCATATGTTTCCTAGTTAATATAGCACTAAGCAAGCTACATTTGATTGAAATTCAGGCAATTTTCATCATATCTAATTGATATCATGACAACTTCCAATTTTAACTGAATGGGGCATAGGAACTATTTTGCTAACTACGATGTAGTTCTACTATTGGTATACACGTTTAACACATGAAATTACGTTTGAACATTTACACCCGCAGTAGAAATTTATACCCACAGTATAGGAAGCTGTATACCCACAGTAGGGTGTAAAGATGAAGTTTACAAAATGGGTGTTATACACACAATAGAACAGCCAATTGTGGTATAAATATTCTTATTGTCATCCCTACATCCTAAAAGTCTTTCAGTGTTAACCCTTCCATGAGCTTCCTGTATTTTTGCGCAAACCCTGTGCCAAGAATGGGTTCACAATATTTACCTTGACCATGTAAGCCAGTGCATTCTCTTATAGATGCAATGCTCCCTATGGAAGTCTCGCATTTATAAGAGAATTATCTGGCACATGACCTTTAACCACTTCGCTGCTATGAAGTCTGTAACTATTACGGACGAAAAAGCGTATGTCGTATGCTATATGGTCCGTAGTACCTACAGCCCTACTTCAGCTCACTAGCAGTAGGCCATTACTCAAAACTGGAACTCAGAGATTGGTGCATCTTAATAACTGTATCTCGAAGTTTCAAACAGTGTACGATGTTCCACGATTGTGGATGATAATAGCCTTTCAACTGAGTCAGTTTTATTGAATTATTGTGTAAACTAGTTGAAACGGGCTACCTTTGGGAACTTTTATTCATGCAAATTTTGACCTTTTATATATTTTGATTTAAAAAAAAAAAATGACCTCGTATTAATTAACATTTTATTTTTTTAAATCAAAATTAAACTAATGCCGTTATAACATCCGCCGGGGTACACCGAGTTACCACACCAAATTTGGTTGAAATCAGTCCAGGGGTCTGGGAGAAAAATTGCGAACAGACAGACGGATGGACAGACAGACAGATCCTACTCTTTTATATATATAGATGTGCTGACCTTGTAGGGTCATAATCAATCTTCTCAATTAGAAGTTAATTTGAAGCAGCCACAGGTTCTATCCATTTCTGGAATTACAGTCATTCTCCATACTCGTAAATGACGGTAACTTCCGAGTAAACACGCCACATCCAATTAGGTCTGATTCCTATTATTGCGTTTGATGCTTCCATCATGATGCTTGCAATACTCGCCTGTGTATGCATTGCAAAACTCACCATTTGAATGCATCGAAACACACTTGCCATGTGAATGCATCGCAAAACTCGCCATGTGAATGCATTGCAACACTCGCTATGTGAAGTGAATGCATCGCAACACTCTCCATCATCCATCTGAATGCATCGCAAACACTCGCCATGGGAATGCCTCGCAACACTCGCCATATGAATGCATCACAAAATTTTGACTGGTGACCTGACTATAAACCTTGACATCGCTCTGCTTTAGACGTCATTATTATATACCGGTATGGACCAGCGCCATTTTGGATCTCCTGTCAGAATTCTGACCGGGACTAAAATAGAACAGAGCAAGCTGAATGGCTGAAGTAATTTGTGTGTTGTGTCCAAAGAACCAAGTTTGACCAGATTCTGCTGATCTCTAGGAATAAATAATCAACACATATTATTTTGATACATTCTGTTTCAGACACAGAAATCACGGAAAATATGCCGCTCACAATGCTGTCTTAAAGTACGTGTTTTAATTTGGCGCATTAAAGTGAAACCTCTCCAAACCGGATCCTCTACAATCCAAACCCCTCTCCATTCCGAACTAATTGTTCGGTCCCGTATTTATCCAAGTGCCTTGTCACTAATTATTACCTCTGTAATCCGAAACCTCTGTACTCTGAATACCGGACAGCTTTATTAGTCCATAAGTGAAGAAATACTCCAAAATCCGAACGCTGAAAGCAATGGAAGAGGCCGAATGCAATCAGTTAAAAGTTAATGATGTGAATGTTACCGCTTTTGATTTGACCTGTGTGTGACCTCGATCAGCATCAGTGACAAGTGTTCTTGGTACATTAACCAGATATATTTACTAAATAAAACAAACATAATGGCTGATAATAACAAGATACGGCCTTATTTATATTTAATCTTATTCTAAATAAATTCCGAAAGTGATACCAGCAGAATGCGCATGCACACATGTAATGTACTTTCATACTATTGAATAAGCGTACCAATTTAATTACCAGTCTTTTGTCTCGGCGAAGCTTTGAAATGGAATAAAACAACAGGTGTCTAATTAGATGCGCTTAAACCAGAATTGGTTACTGCACTGCACCACCTCCAGATACAGATACAGATAGATAAATGTTTGCTTATTTCACAAATTGATTGAACAATGGAGACTTCACAGCTAATTAGAGCACTGACACATTGTTTTTACATCAGTTATTGCTCTAGATTGGAATCTTTGTATTTACAACAATTGTCCAAACTAAGCACTAATTCGCTAAAAGTACACGATGGTGGTTTGTTGTTACCATCACAGTTTTAATCAATTTATCACAATTAATGAGCCATCAGGAAAACAACAGCTCAGAGTTGAATATATATCAGAAAATTTAACTTATAAAATATCCCAGTCAACACCAAAGCTGACAAGAGCTCAGCGTCAAGTATGACAAATCTACCATCAACAATATTTTCAAAAACCGTGAATCACCATAAAATTTATAATTTCCGTGTTTCCTGGTTTATCTATACATATATTTATATGTCTTATTATAACATGTTTTATCTAATTCAATTTATGTTTTATTTTATAGTTTATTAAATAAAGTTTAATTAATCAGTAATGAGGTGTTCGGTCTTGATAGCTTTTACTGACAGCGGTAATATATCCGATGGTTGTGCGATAATCCGTAAACCGAACACCTCTCTAAACCGAACAGAAGGGCCGACCCGAAGGGAGTTCGGTTTAGAGAGGTTTTACTGTACTATTTTTGTATTCCAAACATGAAGCTTAATGACTAGTGACAGAACCTCAACTCAACTGCACAAACAAAAACAAAGGCATTGGGTGACTCAATGGAATGGCAATATGAAGCCAAGTACAGTACTGTCCTAATTAATCGACTCCATAACCACAGCAGAATTATGGGTAACTTTTCAGGATTTAGTCGGAAATATGGCTTGTTGCCATTCATCAGAAAGCTCTCGCCGAGAGCTGACCGATGAATGGCAACAAGCCATATTTCCGACTAAATCCTGAAAAGTTACCCATAATTCTGCTGTGGTTAACAAGTCGATTAATTAGAGCATTACTGTAATAGCACTCTGTTTTTCGATTCGTCATGATGGTTTTGATATCTGCCTTGTTTTGTCAGCATTGGTAGCTTCTTTATCAACTTTGTGTTTGGAATCTGGTATGACAAGGTCGAATCCTGGAGCTGAAATAAAGAAAAATACAGCTTCTAAAGTCAATTATAAATAAAATGAGTCTGTCTGACAAAACAAGCACAGATGCCCAGGTTCCTGATAGTCAGGCCAGATAAACAAAATAGTTTGTTACTCAGGAATAGCCTCGTCCGCAAAAAACCTGCTCTTCAAGCATATTTATATGCTGCCATAAATAAGTAAATCTATATATATAAAACCCGTTGTATGTGTGTGTGTATCTGTGTATAACTCGGTCACGCTTTTGGCACATTTAAAACTTTTCAAATATGGTTGGGGGGGGGGGGGGGGGGGGGGGGGGGTAGAACATACAGTTTTATTGAAATATCGAATTCCCCCAAATGGACTGCATTCTGAATACAGGCTCCCAAGGGGTCCGTTTAAGATAAAAATGTATCGTCACTGAATGAAGGCTCCCGAATTGAGTATGCTTCAGTTAGTGTATAATATAAAGTAATATATGCTGATTTGGTTTCGTTCAATGTGTGCATACGTATATGTGGGTGGGTGTAGAAATATAGTTTTTAGTGAAATAAAGTGTTCCCTCGCGCACCCAGTGACAAAAAGAGAAGCATGACCATTCCATTTCTAATATAGAAATGAGAATTTTTTCATGACTGCGGACACTAGAAAGTAACAAAGAACATTTATATACCCATCATTTTGTGACGGGCAATCCCCAAGGATATAAATACTGCCCAGTTCCTATTCATTTGAAAAAAAGTCTTTATGAAAAGCTGACAAAACAATAAATGCATCAATCAGGCCTGAAAATTTGAGGTGAACGACGGTTAGTTCGCCTGGAGGTTACCTAAAATGAAAATGCCGCAGCGAAAAAACAGGTCGTGCCCAAAGTTTTTTGTAGTCTCGCTATCACTGATTGAGATTCTCACCTTAATTATTGCTCAATCAAGTCCCAAACTGATCAGGATGTTCAAAATTATTAGTTCAATGAGTTGCCCATTAGGTAGTTAATAATACCAGTTGTAGTGATTATAATAGTTTGTAACTCTTCTGGTAACCGATCATATGGGTTACCTAAGCACAAACCAGGCGAACGAAAAATAGCTTACACATAATTTTGAAATCTGCAGGCGCCTGACCAATGCATTATTTCTTTAACATAAATTCACAATATGACAAGTCATGGGTTGTATATAATGTACAAATTCATGTACAGTAATGGCCTAAATAATCGACTCCTTAACCACAGAAGAATTATGCCAGGGTGATTTTCAGGATTTAGTTGGAAATACGGCTTGTTGCCATTCATCGGAAAGCTTCCGATGAATAGCAACAAGCCATATTTCCGACTAAATCCGGAAAAAATTACCCCATAATAGTACAGTAATGCCCTAAATAATCGACTCATTAACCACCAGCAGAATTATGCCAGGGTAATTTATCAGGATTTAGTCGGCTTCCGATGAATGGCAACAAGCACTATTTCCGACTAAATCCTGAAAAATTACCCATAATTCTGCTGTGGTTAAGGAGTTGATTATTTAGGGCATTACTGTACATAAGAACCAACCCTGTTGAATAAAGTTTGATGCTAGTGCTCATTAACCCTTTCAGTGCCAAGTCAGATTTTTGTATCAACCCATATTTCCTTGATCATTTTTAAATTTATTGATTGTAATAATGTGATACATTGATGGAAAGAGTTCTTAGAGCTCTTTCCATCAATGTATCACATTATTATAATCAATAAATTTGAAAAATGATCAAGGAAATATGGGTTGATACAAAAATTGGATTTGGCACTGAAAGGGTTAAGAGACCGAGGTTAGATCAAATTATACAGACGAAGTTATAGAGTAATATTGTATCAATATATTGTATTTCAAATCTGGGTTGAGATTTACATGTATAAGGATAAATGTGCTGGACATCCGTCCTGATTTTGTATATTGCCCATATTTAGTACCTTTGATGAATATGGGACTAAAATAAATATGTTTAATATATACAAATGCAGAATACGGTAACTGGGGCTAGAATATATAGCTTGTTCTAATGGTAAAACTAGTCCTAAGGACACTGCACTACAACAACAATAATTCAACCTCGTATTGTGTTGAGTAGATCTGTCTAATTATCATGGAAACATATTGATTGATGGAGTGTAATAAACACAGAACTGAGCAGGTGTGTGAAGTAGATGAACTTCATCACTTTTTTGTTATGCCGCAAGTTTTCAAGTTGAGTCTGATGGCTCTCCTTGTAACATTGCAACACCCACAATAAACTTGTTTGATAACATTCAACACATTCACTCTGCGGTTCTGTCTATATCTTCTATCCCATTGGTGCTTTAAGGTCATTGGCCACACATCTATCTTAAAATTAAAAGGCGACTGGAATAACTCATGGCTGTTTTGACCACAGAGCTAACAAGGGCGAATGGTGAACGCACATAAAAAGATTGTATAACTTCAGTTTACAATTGGAACTTGGTCCATTATCATAGCAGACTTGTGTTGGGTCTCGTTTAAAATTGCTGATTATCAAGATAGTCCTCAGGCATTCAACAATAATTTTTGCTGTCTGTAGATTTCAACAGTGCGACATTAAGACGTCACAATATCTCCAAACAGCATTTTGGTGCTCTTACATTTCTGTTCCAATGCTTTCATTTCTGTGTAGTCATGTTTGAGTCGTAATTTCAGGATTGATTGTAGAATCTCTTTTCTGAAAATGCAAGCAGAGACACAAGTTGAATGAGATTTCAAGACTTATGGTTCAGAACATCAAATTAATAACTTCTGTCTGTTTAGGTAGGTATAGAAGGCTTTAAATTTACAGTGAATAATAGTGATCAATCTATTTATATACAGAAATATAAAGGAGGCGACTAATTAAGGACCTTCTTGGTATTCCTTGCTGATTGGCGCGTGAATATCCGCACTCTCTCTTTATTTGCGTGCTGAGGTGCTGTGCTGGGAGTCTGGTCGGGTTTTTTTAGGTTTCTTGTTCCAGATTTGTGTGTGTACGTTTTGTTCCCCTTTGCGAGTCATCATCGTGAATTACTATAGAGAGGGACGCGTTGGGTGTGGGGGAATTGATATCACTGGATGTGACACTGATGAGAGAGATATTCGTGACCATATTGCAGAGAACCTCCCTGGAGGATCATCGTCGTCTAATTGGCAGATTTTTTTGAAAATGGCTGAAGAAATTTACACTTGGCCCATCATTTTGACTGATAAATTTAAAGTGTATGCCAGCAATTGCCTCTCAAAATATCACTAGATCTCACTACAAACCCTTACACTCATTACTCACCACAAACCCTTACACTCATTACTCACTGCAAACCCTTTACACTTATTACTTACTGCAAACCCTTACACTCATTACTCACCACAAACCCTTACACTCATTACTCACCACAAACCCTTACTCACCACAAACCCTTACACTCGTTAATACTCACCACAAACCCTTACACTCATTACTCACCACAAACCCTTACTCATTAATACTCACCACAAACCCTTACACTCATTAATACTCACCACAAACATGTCCACTCATTACTCACCACAAACCATTACATTCATTAATCACCACAAACCCTTACTCATTACTCACCACAAACCCTTACACTCATTACTCACCACAAACCCTTACATTCAATACTCATCACAAACCCTTACATGCATTAATCACTCATTACTTTTACAAACCCTTACACCATTACCAAAGAATACCACAAACCCTAACATTCATTACTAACACAAGCCCTAACACTCAATAATACTCACCACAACCCTTACACTCATTACTAACCACAAACCCTTGCACTCATTACTCACAACAAACCCTTACATTCAGTACTCACAACAAACCCTTACACTCATTATTACTCACCACAAACCCTTACACTCATTACTCACCACAAACCCTTACACTCGTTAATACTCACCACAAACCCTTACACTCATTACTCACCACAAACCCTTACACTCATTACTCACCACAAACCCTTACACTCATTACTCACCACAAACTCTTACACCCATTATTACTCACCACAAACCCTTACACTCATTACTCACCGCAAACCCTTACACTCATTAATACTCACCTCAAACCCTTACACTCATTACTCACCACAAACCCTTACACTCATTAATACTCACCACAAACCCTTACACTCATTACTCACCACAAACCCTTAGCACTCATTACTCACCACAAACCATTACACTCGTTAATACTCACCACAAACCCTTACACTCATTACTCACCACAAACCCTTACACTCGTTACTCACCACAAACCTTTACACTCATTACTCACCACAAACCCTTACACTCATTAATACTCACCACAAACCCTTACACTCATTACTTACCACAAACCCTTACACTCAATACTCACCACAAACCATTACACTCATTAATACTCACCACAAACCCTTACACTCATTACTCACCACAAACCCTTATACTCAATACTCACCACAAACCCTTTCACTCATTAATACTTACCACAAACCCTTACACTCATTACTCACCACAAACCCTTGCACTCAATACTCACCACACACCCTTACTCATTAATACTCACCACAAACCCTTACACTCATTACTCACCACAAACCCTTGCACTCAATACCCACCACAAACCCTTACACTCATTAATACTCACCACAAACCCTTACACTCATTAATACTCAACAAAAACCCTTGCACTCAATACTCACCACACACCCTTACACTCATTACTCACAACAAACCCTTACACTCATTAATACTCACCACAAACCCTTAGTCAATACTCACCACAAACCCTTACACTCATTACTCACCACAAACCCTTACACTCAATACTCACCACAAACCCTTACACTCATTAATACTCACCACAAACCCTTACTCATTACTCACCACACATCCTTATACTCATTACTCACCACAAACCCTTACACTCATTACTCACCACAAACCCTTACAATCATTACTCACCACAAACCCTTACACTTATCAATACTCGCCACAAACCCTTACACTCATTACTCACCACAAACGCTTACACTCATTAATACTCACCACAAACCCTTACACTCAATACTCACCACAAACCCTTACACTCATTACTCACCACAAACCCTTACACTCATTAATACTCACCACAAACCCTTACACTCATTACTCACCACAAACCCTTACACTCATTACTCACCACAAACCCTTACACTCATTACTAACCACAAACCCTTACACTCATTAATACTCACCACAAACCCTTACACTCATTACTAACCACAAACCCTTACACTCATTAATACTCACCACAAACCCTTACACCCATTACTCACCACAAACCATTACACTCATTACTCACCGCAAACCCTTACACTCATTACTCACCACAAACCCTTACACTCATTACTCACCACAAACCCTTACACTCATTACTAACCACAAACACTAACACTCCATACTAGTTAATCAGTTGTTCCAAGTCTGTGTATGTACATGTGTATGGATAACAATTACCAGAAATCACACTTATCAAAACAATGATGATTAGTTAAATATGGCATTCTTTCTTTTTCTTAACCATTCCATGATAGGAGCTTCCTGAAATTTTGTGAAAAACCCTGTGCCAATGCATTCTCTTATATATGCAGCGAGCCTCGCATATATAAGAGAATACATTGCCCCAACAATATTTACCTTGAAAGCCACTGCATTCTCTTATATATGTGAGGCTCCCAATGGGAGACTCGCATTTATAAGAGAGTGCACTGTCACAGGATCTTTAACCCTTTGAACCCTGACGTCCTGAACGTTAAATGACCTCAACCCGAGGCGCCTGACGTTATATATTGTGTTCCGACGACGTAACTCATAAAGCTCTTAATTGGGACGTATATACATGTATACATGCTCAACTATACGGCAATCTACTATGCTAACTGAACAAGTGTGCGGTGAAATATGTCACAATGTATTTCAACGAGACAGTCTATTCCACGTTCAATATACATGTACATGTATATAGATATATTGCGGCTTTCTTTGGTCGCGCTATATATTTAGAACGAAATTCTTTGCCTACAATAAAAGGCGTTTCTCAAAATGAACCTGTGTGCTTGCGCGAAGAAACAGACCCCCTGTTTCCAATTTGGCTGCTAAAATCAGAGGTACGAAGATGTGACTCATTCGCGCAAAGTATAGAAGCACTATTCTAGTTAATTTGGGCTTTGATCGCGAAATTTCTAACGAAATACTGCCCCTTTTCCAACAATAAAAAGCGGGTTTTTTTCTCGAAATAGGCCTCTGCGCATGCGCAAATAAACAAACCCTCTGTCATCAGTTTGTCGATAAAAGTCACATGGGTAAACATGTGACACGTGTGTGCAAAGTAGAAGTACAACTCTAGTTGATATATGCGTTTATTGAGCTGTAATTTCGTGTCAAATATCGTCTGATTTCCGGACCGGTATTCCGGTCTCCCGGGATATAGGAATATAAGGATTGGACCGGTATTCCGGTCTCTCGGGTTCAAAGGGTTAATGCTGGACCAGCGCAGATGCCATCATGAAATGGTTAATCAGTTGACAATACTTTACTGCCTTATTGTTTAAATATAACACCACGCCAAACAATAAGAAAATCGATGCACATTTACGTTGGTACACCATACCTATTTTACCAATCTCATTGGTGCTCACAAGCAATGTAGGTCTTTTCATTTTGATATGGACCAGCTAATTTGTTAAATTGTTTAGTTTCGGTTCTCTCAATGGCCCTATGTTTTGGGTTTTCAATTTGGCCAAAGTTTCTGAAAAATGGACCAAAAAAATGCATAAATGGACAAATGAAAGTGTCAATGACACTGTAGCTCAACTTGGAAAGGGAATAATTTCACGTGTTACAGTCAATGGAGTGATTAGAAATGTGGAAAGCTGAAAGATCTAGTTATGCAAAGAGTAAAATCCAAGATGGCCACTGGCATCCATGTTTTTTTGCCGAATGACACCAAAATGACTCGTTCCCATTTACATGTCAATGTTAACTTCCACGACAAATTTCATGATGATCAGACCAACACTCCGTCCTGTAGTCTGTGCTAATGGAATGCATTTTGAAATCCAAGATGGCTGTTGGTGGCCAAGTGTTTTTTTCCGAATGACCCCAAAATGACTCGTTCCCGTCTACATGTCAATGTTAACAGCCATGACAAATTTGATAAAGATACGACCAAAGGTACGACCTGTAGCCCATGTCAAAGGATTTAGTCATGCAAAGAGTAAAATCCAAAATGGCTGCTGGCGGCCATGTTTTTTGGCCGAATGACCCCAAAATGACTCGTTCCCATCTATATGTCAATATTAACATCCATGACATCGCTGGGCCATCTAGAAAAAAACTCCGTTCCAGCGTATTGCCCTTTGACTTCAAATGCAATTGCCTTGTGTGTGGGAGTACTGTTTCGTGTGACCAGAAGCACCCTGATAGAAATGACCCCGTTAGAAGTGTTACAACGCTTCCTCTTAGGGATTCACTCATGGCGTGTTGTGCAACGAGGGGAGATAAGTTAGCTTCAATAGTTCAGAATAGACTACATGGGTGCATCGATTTGGTCGCGGCCGAGGCAATTTATCACCACAAATGTTTGACAAGGTTCATGCAAATTAAGGATGTCGATGGTACCCCGGCTAAAAATCAAAAACCAGGCAGAAAGTCAAATCAAGACATGCACCAATGGTTTCAGATGGGTTGTTCGTGGCTCGAGTCCCAGTCGGGCGCAGAGTTGTACACAGTTCAGGAATTTCATATAAAAATGGTTGAGTTTGCAGGGGAATCTGACGTGTACACAGTTAAATGGTTGAAAAAAAAGCTCCAGAGTCATTATGGAGAATCTATTTTCTTTGCAGAGGTTCAGGGTCGGAAAGATGTCATATGCATGAAAAATGTTGCCAGGCATATTATCAATGATAAATGGTATAACGATAGAAAGGAGAATATAGACGAAGAAACAGAAAGAATAGTTTTAACTGCGGCTAAGATTATCAGGGCCCAGATAAGAGAAAGTGAGTACAACTTGCAGTTTTACCCAACCTCAGAAGATATCACGAGCACTACTCATGGCCGTCACTGGTTACCGTCCCATTTGCAGACACTATTGCAAATTCTTATTCCCTCAGATTTGAAGCAGATGAGCATTGGTCAATGCATTATGCAATCCGCTCGGCCGCGGTCTGTAATTACTCCAATACTCTTTGGATTGGGTGTTGAGCTTGACCATGTCTTTGGTTCTAAATGGCTTATCAACGAATTGTCGAGACTAGGGTTCTCGATCACATACGATGAAGTTGAACGTTACAGACAGTCTGTCATACAAACTGCGAATCAAGACGACTTTCTTGGAAAATATTTCCCAGGTACCTTCACACAATGGGTGTTAATAATGTCGACCACAATATCGCAACATTATATGGTAAGGGGACTTTCCATGGAATGGGGATGGTCGCTGTGTCTACCCCCACGCACAATAGTCAACTCCCGTTGAGGCCACGACTGATTGAAAGGTGTACACGTTTGGATGTTGACAGTTTAGTGAGAGATAAAGGTGTTGTTATCACGACGTTCACTGAGCCAGACGGAACAGTTCTCAATTCCATAAGATACAAACCCATCCTTCAACTTCAATCCGTATACACCCTCCCAATAGATCTCAATTCTGATCTCCTCTGGCATTCCGGTTGGTTATATCATGAACACATAAAACCACGAGCCAATTGGTCTGGGTTCATGCAAGATGTGTTTACAGGCGGCGACCAAAACATTCAAGGCAAATCTGATATTTTCTTTCTGCCTATTATCGATTTGAATCCATCTGATGTTAACTGCATTTACTCAACTCTTGTGTACATGTACATACAAAACCAAGCCAGTAAGTTGAACATTTTAATGCCATGCATCACATTTGACCAACCATTATGGCTCAAGGCTATGGACATAATCATATCCAAATCAATGAAGATAGTTTGCAGACTTGGTGGTTTTCATACCATGATGAGCTTTATGGGTAGCATCGGCTCACTTATGAAAGGATCTGGCTTGGAGGAAGCCTGGGAGACAATATATGGTCCCAATTCTGTGACTCAAATGGTGTCAGGGAAGGCAATTTCGAGATCACTTCGTGGTCATTTATTAGTAGAAGCTGCTCTACATAACAAACTGTTTGCAGAGGTAACACCAACCCCTAATGACAGCGACCAAATACTGGTTCTCGGTACATATACCGATCCACCAAATCGAGATGACATTTCGGAGTTGCCACTTGTTGATCATATGCCAGTGGATATCCCTGGTAACCAACCTACATATTTGGCGGCTGCCGATCCCATTAACAAACTCAATGCTGATGAAGTTGAGTCATTAAGAACTATTTATGAAGGTGTCCAGAATAATACTCTTTCCATATCAGCGGCTGTTGGCTCTCCAATTCTTTCAAAGTTGTCAGTGTGCTTGAATGAGTATAAGGTTTTCTTGAAGAAAAATCGCAAACGGCAAGGCTATGGTTGCAATATCTGGAATATGTTCAAATACTGAAAAACTTCATTCGAGCAGAAAGGATGAGCGATTGGAACCTCCATCTTGTGACAACTAGCAAGATGCTAAATTTGTTTGCGGCAACGGGTCACAACCATTATGCAAAGAGTTGCAGGCTATACCTTCAGAAAATGTTAGAATTGCCAGACGAATATCCCTGGATGTATCACCAATTCCAAGAACATGGTTTCCATGCCCCCAGAAGGAACAATAGAAATTGGGCGGGTCTTTCTACCGACTTGATTATAAAGCAGGGTTGGGTCAATTACATTGCAATGTAATTAATTACAATTACATTGAAATATGTCAATTACAATTACATTGGAAATGCAATGTAATTAATTACAATTACAATTACATTGGTTCAATTACAATTACAATTACTTTTGGTTAATGGAAATCGGGAAGAGCTTCAAGGAGGAAAGTCATTTGTGTTTGATGAACTTTATTGATATACATAAAATATAAAAGCAAATTAATGTAACACAGTGAAACAATGTAAACAAAACAATAAAACAACAACTACATGTCGAGCACAAATTGTTCATTTGATGTGGTGGTTACAACTGACCATCATCATTCTTTCGAATGTGTCATCTGTCATTCGACACCTGTCGGGTCTGGATATTTTGCCTGCAATACTGAAGAGCCGCTCAACAGGTGCTGATGAGGCAGGGACACAGAGGTGCTTTGCAGCTAGCAGGCTTAACCCAGGAAAGTTTGTACAATTAAGTCGCCAGTATGAAGAGGGCGCTCATATTGATCCCTATGTTTCCGCTGAAACAAAAATAATTAACATTAAGATACATCATTATGTATAATTTGCCTACATACTAATAGCAGGGATTAAAACAATCGAGCCAGCTAGGGTTGTAAATCACACACAATGACATAATCAGGATTATGAAGTAAAACAGGCCACTGGTGCGCCTAATGCTGCCTTTGTTAGGGGATTAACGCATTGATAAAATACTGCAGTGGAGTCATATAATTAGGACAGCAACACAGATTAAGTGCACAACACTGACCAGATATGGAGGTGAATACAGTTAAGCTCAAAACAAATAGATTAAATTAGGTTTTGTTATGAAGACAAAATGCATTTATTATTAATGTTATAAAACAATTATTGTTTTAAAATGAATGTATTACTTTTAAAGATATATTCCGGGAATGTTCAGAAACAACAATAATGTTTATGAATTTTTTTATTTTTTTTAAATCCAATACATGTACTTGTATTAATTATGTACATATTGTCATGATGATATACACATTATTGTAGGTGTATTAAAACATATACATATAATAATAACAATAACATATATAAATAATATAAAATAAAATTCAACATGACTTACCTTTAGATGTGTGATGAAATTTGAAGTTGCTTTTGCTGAACCCGAAATCAGTGTTGGACAATGTTTACATGTAGCTTTGAAGTTGTCAGAAATATCATTGGGCAAGGTAACATGTTGCCTCATGAATGAAAAACTTTGAGAAGGCATCGCTAATGACTCTAATAGAGGCAAAGAGATAATGATTGCTTGATAGTCAGTGATGCAGTTATATACAAACTTGTAACAACAAATGATGAGACCATCTCATTATGGGGTGGGGGGGCTATCAAAACATTGTTCATATTAATTATATTGTGACCCACAACTTGTGAGTTGTTTTAAATCAAACCACATTTAGACTATCAAAACATTGTGTGACTTCTATAGTGAGAGGGTTTCATGACTCCATCTTTGAAGTTTTAATTTAGAACATGTATCCATGAAACTACTAACATAGAAGGAAAATATGAGGATAATGACCCCATGTGTATAACACTAGTCAAGTAAGTTAGTAACCAAGTGTTTTACCTGATACTATTAACATATCATAGTCATGTCACATTTCAGATACAAATGCTGATGTGTTAACTTGTTATATTGGACTGTATTTTTGGAATGTAATTGAAAATGTAATTGAAAATGTAATTGAAATGTAATTGAAATTACACCCCTTTTCTCAATGTAATTAATTACATTCAATTACATGTAATTGAAAAACCTTCAATTACAAATTACATCCAATTACTTGGGAAAATGTAATTAATTACATTCAATTACAATTACAAATTACAATTACCCCAACCCTGTTATAGAGCAGTGCTTGATGAGGACTATCAAGAGTCGAGGGGGTCTCACTCGGGGTAGGGGCTTGACTGAGTCTGTGCGCCTGCAATGGGTACTCAGTATACATAGTTGCGCTCAAATCCATGCCTCAATGGCAGAGTTGACTAACACTAGCCACAACACCAGCGAACAGCACATTGAGTTTGGAACTTCAAGGCGTAAACGCGATTTGGACTATTTGAACGTAATACAACAGTGGTTCGACGAGCATGAGCCATTTGACCCAAATGAGCATAGTCTGCGCTCATTGTCATCAGGGTTAACTTCTCGTGACGATGATCCGGTGAATTGTGCTGCTGTAGAAAATGTCGGAGCTGCAATCCAACAAAAACTTGACTCAGCAAATGTAATAGCATCCATCAAGAGGAGTGATCATATTGTGTCTCTAGACAGCCTATATCCAGGCATCAAGGTTGATAACCAGAGGATGCAATTTGATCCAATGATTTTGTTTTCACGTCTAACAGCTGTTGTTCAACGAGACGATGATATGGCGAAGTATTTCAACTATGAATTTACTACCATCCCAACTTCCTTGTTCAAAGCATATGCTATGCGGAAGCCTACTAAGGCGCAATTGACAAAAGCTCTAGCAGATTCTTGCCAGTCATATGACGTGCGGACACAAGTTATTATTGTTATTGATGGAGGAGCTCTACTTCACCGAGTCAAATGGACCAAGGGGTCAACATATTTTGAGCTATGCCAAGCATATGTTAAATATGTTCGCTCTAAATATGGAATGAGTTACATAGTGTTCGACGGTTATGGCAACGGACCGTCGATCAAAGACCACGAGCACAAACGAAGAATTGGTAAGACTTGTGCAGATATTCGACTGGTTGAAACTGCAAAATCGCACAGTAACCAGCAGATTTTTTTCTCAAATGAGAAAAATAAAAGTCAGTTTATCGACTTATGGACGAGGTTGTTGGAAGATGATGGTCACACTGTCCATAAGAGTTCAGGAGATGCAGACACCTTAATTGTTGCAACTGCAATTGATTTGGCGTCTCATAAAAAAGGCAATGGTGTCGTGGTAGCAGATGACACTGATCTCGTCATCTTATTGATGCACCATTGGTCGACAGATATGGCACATATTTTCTTTCAATCTGAAGCCCGCAAAACGACTACGTGGAGAATTAGAGACCTTGTTGACAATGCTGGTGAAATAAAAACTACACATATCCTACTCATACATGCATGGAGTGGGTGCGACACGACTTCTGCAACATATGGTCATGGCGAAACTAGTCTCCTTAAGAAATGTGAGCTGCCAGATATTCAAAGAATATCATATTGCATTGGCGATGAAAATTCCACTCAAGATGAGGTTGGTGGTGCTGGTATAGAACTATTTGTTGCGATGTATCGTGGAAAGAAAGGAGAATCCCTCAATAAATTGCGATTTGCAAAATATATGGAGATGGTATCTTCCATTAAGACTCAACTAGATCCACAGAAACTCCCACCAACAGAATGTGCAGCTTATTTTCATAGCTTGCGAGTCCATCTACAAGTTGTCATTTGGAAAAAGCTCAACAATGACGCGTTAGAGCCTAAAAGTTGGGGCTGGAAAACAGACAACTCGGAGCTTGTCCCAATAATGACAGACTTGGACGCAGGGCCAGCAGAACTCTTGAAATTTGTACGATGCAAGTGTAAACTTTCCTCAAAGAATCCATGTGGGACCAACACATGTACTTGTGTGAAAAATGGTCTAAAATGTGTTGTGGCCTGTGGTGACTGTCGCGGTCTTGGTTGTAATAATTCTGAGGAAATTATCTATAACGATAATGACGATAACTGAACCCAGTGTGTGGGGGTAACGAACTTATACATATTATTCTTTGTTCATATAATAATGACAAAGAAGACACACGTCAACAAAAAGTCAATTTCTGATGCAAGGTGTGCGTATTACTCAAACTGCAACGACCAGCTCTCTGTGTTAAAGATATTGGCAGCCATTTTGGCGGCCATTTTGTAATGAGGTCATAATTTGGGGAATATTTTATATACACGAACTAGCCAAGTATATCAGATATCATTCCAGTAACAATGAAACCCATTCGGACCTGAATTGTACGACTAACCAGTTTTGTATGAAAAAAAAAACCCAGGTCTGGGCAGCCATCTTGGACGCCATCTTGAATTGAGAATTTTCCCCAAAGCGGATTTTAGCGGATTTTGGATATGTTGTTCCCTACATTCTGCCCGACATAATGACACCAAAAACAGCTTGTAAACAATTTGTTCTAGGTCAAATGCTTCAACGACCAGACTAGTAGCCCGTGCTAATGGATTGAATTTTGAAATCCAAGAGGGCCGCTGGCCATGTGTTTTTTGGCCGAATGACCCCAAAATGACTCGTTCCCATTTACATGTCAATGTCAACATCTGTGACAAATTTCGTGATAAAGATACGACTAAAGGTACGACCTGTAGCCCGTGCCAAAGGATATAGTCATGCAAAGAGTAAAATCCAAGATGGCAGCTGGCGGCCATGTTTTTGGCCGAATGACCCCAAAATGACTTGTTCCCATCTACATTTCATTGTTAACATCTATGACAAATTTCATGATGATCCGACCAAAGGTACAACCTGTAGCCGGTGCCAAAGGATTTAGTCATGCAAAGAGTAAAATCCAAGATGGCTGCTGGCGGCCAATATTTTTTGGCCGAACGACCCTAAAATTACTTGTTCCCATCTACATTTCAATATTAACATCCATGACAAATTTCATGATGATCAGACAAACAGTACGACCTGTGGCCCGTGCTAATGGAATCAGGGAGCTAAATGTGTTCCAGAGTCAGGGAGCGAGTACACCGTGGAATGCTAAAGGTGAAGGTAACTGAAGAATGACCTTCACCTGATACATGTGACACGTTATTAAAGGATGACATCATGTTTATTTGATTTGTACATCATATCTAAATAATTTAAACTGGTGAATTAATGGGGGGATGGATTTTTGTGAGTGGGAAATTGATTTAACTAGCTGCTGTAGTTCTGGGTTTTTCAAGACCAAATTTGCTTGTGGGATAGCCCTGTCGTACACTTGGAGATTTATTTAAAAAAGTAAACACATGACCTATGATTTTTCTTGCATTTTCGTGATCAACTGGTGTCAATCTAGCTGGGTAAACACCACTGGAATAGCCTGTAGGCTTCAATTCAGAGAATTCGGTCGAAACGTTAACACTGTCGCCTATGGGAAACCATTTAGTTCAGTGATTCCTATAGGATTGAATTTTGGAATCCAAGATGGCCACTGGTGGCCATGTTTTTTTCAGAATGACCCCCAAATGACTCGTTCCCATCTACATGTCAACAGCTATGACAAATTTTTATAATGATCCGACCAAAGGTACGACCTGTAGCCCATGCTAAAGGAAATTGTTGACGATCACACATGCACACACACCCTCACACACACACGGACAATGGATACCAAGCCATGGCAATAGCTCAAATTTTAAAAAGTAAAGTTGAGCTAAAACTTGGCCAAAAGAATTAATTGACAAGTGTAGACCTTGTTTATATACCAGTAGCACCTGGTAGCACATTATATATTGAATTATTTTAAATTCAATTTATAGATTATTACCACTGTGTAAAGTGTTGTATGGTCATTTTTTAAAGCTAGATATCACATACTGACACAAGCAAAAATTTATTTTGCTTTCAGCATTGTGATTATCCCTCATATATTAACCCATTTATGACAGGAGCTGCGCTGGTGCAGCATTAAAGATCCCGTGCCAGTGCATTCTCTTACATATATATATATATGCATGTCTCCCATAGGGAGCCTCACATATATAAGAGAATGCACTGGCTTAGAAGGTCAAGGTAAATATTGTTAGGCCATTCTCTTATATATGCGAGGTGCCCTATAAGAGACTCGATTATATAAGAGAATGAATTATAACAGGGTTTTCACAAAAGTTCCATTCAGTTAAGACGATTCATTCTGACAAGGATCATTGATTTGTTGTTATCTACCAGGACAACTTTGATACATACATATATAAGTGTTGTAGAACATTAAGGGGAGGGTTGAAAGTCAAGTGTCTGAAAAGGAACTAATCCTTAAAGTCATTGCAGTGTGTATTGTGGAATGGTCTGTAATTCATTTGAAGGGTTGTTTTGAAAATTAGAAGGGCACATTAAATACAGGTAGAATTCCTATGCAATCATTTGGAAAAAGTCTAATGATAATACACACATGAGCAGTAGACAGATGACATGTTCTGATGCATAAAGGTCTTTCAAAAACAGTGTCAAGCAAATAATTCATACAGGAGAGGGGGTACCCATAGGTGAGTCAACTCTTGTCCTCCAATCCCATTGTCTGTATAAAAGTATATATGTTATATCTCATGCGTTACAAAAAAACAGACAAATAAATATGTTTAAACTAAACGATTCATGTGAATTGCACGGATTTGCGAAGTCTGCGTCTTCAGCAAATTCTGTGGATTTCCGTGAAATATTATTGCAGTACACATAATTATGTGCACTGGTTATCTATGCTGTAAAATCTCATAATTCCTGTATGACTCAAATTATTTCTTCTTTAGAAATATCTCTCTTGACCATATTTGTACAGTTTAATCACATCTGCTATAATGAATGCTTCTTCTTATTACTTTGTTTTTATGTCAATGCAAATAATTAAATCATGCTACAGTGAGAGATATATTTAATCTGGCGGTAGCATCACAGGCAAATTGCACGATTCGTTCACCGTCTGCAAGCTCACATTGTGCCCCATGTGTTCTAATTAGGCAGACTTATGTATGTGATGTAGAAGGGCTTTAAACATTAAGCGAAATAAATATTTTTTTTAAGCATTGTAAAGAAAAACAGATACTACTCACTTTTCGGTAATTTGTTTTAAAATATTGTATAAGTAACAAGGGCAACAGATTTGTAATAATATAAGCGGATAACTTATCTAACAAAAAGCCACAACAATTTGATGCAAGAAATAATTCTAATTGTTCAGCCCAAGGTTGTTTGTTGAATTCATAACTGAGCACTGCATCCAAATGATTGCATAGGAATCCTACCGGTATGTATTCTGCACATTTAATTCTCATAATACCACCTTCAAATGAATAATAGACCATTCCAACATATACTTTTATAACATATGGGAGAATCCATTTAGTAAATGAAAGGGGTAAAACACACCTGTCAACAGGATCTGTTATTCCAATGTATTCCAGCTTCAGATCATTCATTCGGATGAGAGTTCTTCCTGAAAGGCATTAACAAATATGCAGAACTTATAAAGAGGAATTTATCCACCCTTGTGTTAAAGGGTTCTGTTAGGGCCCTGCGAATCGAATTGATTCAATGTGATTCGGAATCTTTTGTCTGATTCGATTCGATTCGAAATCGGCTGTCCTGGTTCGAATTGTATTGAATCACTGGTACCGGTTGTATTCTCATTGTGGCAATGGACAACATTGCTTTTACGCGAAGATGGTTTATGAGATTCGAAATGAAAATGCCCGATTCGCAGGGCCCTAGGTTCTGTCCCCTTTCCAATGAGAAAATTTGCATCAAAGTGTCTTATAATTAGGAATATATGTGAGTGATAAAGATGATAGGAACAAGTATTGTTACATTTGTATTATGAAAATGAGTGTAATCAAGAGATTTAAGGCATTTTTCAGGGTATTTCTTTGTATTTTATGCAAACGGAGCATGATTACTTGAAAATACTAGTAACATAAGGAAGAATTCCTATCTTTTGTACACAAACCAAAATAGTTTCTGTGAATTGGGAATATTGGTTTTAAAGGCCCACTTAATTTTCAAATGCCCAGATCACAGTATATACATTATACATTATATTCCATATTATATACCATTGAAAGAGGAATCAATATATATATATATATATATTATACCGGAATACAGAACAGATTCACACCAAGACTTCCCCCGTTATTTACCCCAGAATCTATCATAATTATTCTACTTCGATTGAGAATAGACTGGCAGTACAGACAACATCAAAATTAAGCACATAATGCACATTGGTACCTTGGCAACAACATGTTCACAGTTTATTCGACTCTATAAGTTGATAATACAATGTTTTGGAGCTTCCTCTTTAAAATGGTGCATAATATGGAATATGTTGTATATAATGTGATCTGGGGTTCCAAGATTAAGTGGGTCTTCAGTCTGAAAAGAAAAAGCATTTCAATGATGACAAGTGAACATTCATTCTCTTGTATCCACAAATAGACCTGACTTGGGATAATAATCTAGACAAATTTATTAGCAATCGTGATAGTAAATGTACCTGGTAAACTTCAAAGATGGTATATTCTAAACCATGATCTATATTGCACATTGTCCATTTGTTCAAAAACATGATTGCGTTATTTTTCATTCCACTTTAAAGTCGCATGACGATTTGAGCTCCGAAAAACCTAATAATATTCGCTTTTAAATATTTCACGGCATCAAAATATCTCAATAAATACTTGAAATGCACTTCTGCAAACATTATATGTTTCAGTAAGATACGTTGGAAGTCATAAAAAATACCACTTTGAACATGATGTGGCAAAATTTTGTTTGCGAAAATCCTGTGCCAATGCATTCTCTTATATATGCGAGTCTCCTATATGGAGCCTTGCATATATAAGAGTATACACTAGCCTAACAATATTTACCATGACCTTGTAAGCCAGTGCATTATCTTATATATGTGAGGATCCCTATGGGAGACTTGCATATATAAGAGAATGCACTGGCACAGGATTTTTAATGCTGCACCAGCACAGCTCCCGTCATGAAAGGGTTAAATGGGACCTCACATTTATTCGAGGTACAAAATAGTGAATCTGAATAGAATATTCAATATGGGTTACCTGTGACCTCATGTTTATTCAGGTCTTCACCATAAAGATCATACACACGACCTCCATGCTTTCTGAACCACTTGTTAACATCAGCAGTTGTCCATATATAAAGTGGTTTTGTTTTGTTCTTTGCTTGCTTCTTGCTACTTGTACTAGATGTGCTGCCTTCCTTAGGTCTTGCAAGTGCCTGCTGAAAATGACGTAATATCTCAATGAGATTCACCTTTGAATCTGAGCAATCTTTTCAATCAGAAGTCGATGGTGATGTTTATGAAACACCGGTAGTGCAGATGAGAATGCTTGGCAGCTTAGTAACGATAACCCATTCAACGTTAAAATTACTTTATTTTGTGTAACCCGTACAAAAATGAACAGATGTTGCACCAGAAATTTTATTCACTTCTTAATGATCATAACACCCCTCCAATGAATAATACACCATTCCAATATGCTTTCATAACTAAATGGAAAAATCCATTAACCTCCTCTCTGCTGAATTAATGTCATGAGTCATGTGCTGGGCCGTTAGTATTATGTGTGGCCATTTTCTAGTGGAAAATATAATGGGTATATCACAAAAACCCAAAAACTTACTCCATTGATATGCTATTATCATTCATAGTCCTGGAACAATATAGACTGCATTAAACTTTGAGATGCAATGGTTCTGAACTCCAATCTCTGAGTAATGCCCTAAATAATTGACTCCTTAACAAGTTGAGCTCCGGCTCCCATATAATTGCATGCAAAAAGTACGAGATAACTTGTAGTTGGCACTCACGTATTAACCACAGCAGAATTATGGGTAACTTTTCAGGATTTAGTCGGAAATATGGTTTGTTGCCACTCAGTGAGAGCTTTCCGATGAATGGCAACAAACCACTGACTGCTGTGGTTAAGGAGTCAATTATTTAGGGCACTTACTGTAGGTCTGTAAGCAGTATGGACATGTAGCAAACATCGTGAGATTATATAGCTGACAGGCCATATCTCATTATGTGACATCACCAATTTTTAACAATTATTACTGACAAAGTGAAAATTCGTTGGGGAGCAGAAATGTCGCACGGTAGAACGTTACTGTTATCAAAATCAGAAGTCAAGATGCCAGCCAAATTGGCCGATGTGCAACCTCTCATGAACATCATCAACACCCATCAACGCCACGACGATCTCACCAACATTCGCCTATTTGTATAAACATCATCAAATTATCAAATCATTATTTGTTATTGACAATGGCAATTAGAATTATTATAAAATGAATTGTTAATGGTCTACTGGATCATATTCTCGGACCCTGTCCATCAGAGGCAGACAGTTTTGGATAAACACTTGAAACTTGTCAACTGAACAACGTATCTAGGAAGTTTTAATTTTCATGACAAATGGGGAATGCCCCATATATATGGGTAGAGTCAACATAAAATAAAACTAGAGATGGGCTGTCCTGATGGTACTAAGGATACTCCCCCCATTGTGTTTAGAAATGATTCTGGGAATAATAGATGAAAATTATAGACGTGAAAGAGGATGTTTGTTTAAATTTGTGATGACACATGCTGGGGAGTTCCAATTTGAACCAGGTGGCATCCACCATATATGGTGTAGAAACAGGGTTTCCGCTAGGCCGGCTGCGGGTCCGTCCCACGGACCCATTCCCCCCGTCGGTCGTTGCATGAAATCCCGCTCATACACAAATAAATGACGTTATTAAAAACTTTTTCAGTCTTGTCTGTGTCAACAGGCTATATATCTACACTTATTTTCATTAATATTGACAAAATGAAAGCGACACAGTCCATCTCCCGAAAAAACTATAAGAAAGAGCATGTCAAATAGCGACATTAGATACAGCGTAATACATGTCACGGTAACATCAAAGAATGCCGGACTGTTGAGTGCGGATATTTTTGTGCACGGGATTCCATGGATGAAACTATTCACGCTCGAAGACCCTGTGCTATCGTACGATTACGACCCCGTGCTATCGTACGATTACATAATTGGATCAAAGAACACCCAATTGCTGAGTCGGGGATATTTTTATGCACGGGATTTTCGTGGATGAAACTACTCAATGTTGATCATTTATCTTATTGCTGTATTACCATTTGTTTTGAGTTCGATATACCAGTAAGCGAAGTTCCTGAAAAATACATGTGATTCTCTACGTGTGTTGATTATTATGCGTATATTGCCATGTATACTTAACAAAATCCCAAAGTGATTTACTTCACAATAACACAGAACCTGTCCCAAATCAGTCTTTATAGCGGGAATTCATAGTGCATGAGAACACCATTCATTTGAGCCATGCATGGATGATAAACACGAACACATACCTCCCCCCCCCCCCAATATGGAGATAAAGTCAAAGTAAGGTCAATAATAGTTTTGTTGTCCCGCCTGGGTCCCCAAGCACAATAATCAACGACGCACATGTTCACATTTCCCGCCAAAAACTCAATTATATTTTATAATACGTTGGCTAAAACTATGTTCTATAGCTGCGTTCATCAGTTGTTGGACTAATACAGACTATTGAACAAGCTACGCGTTCCGGGTGAAAGATTTCGCTACCATTCGTATTTCGCCGCTATTAATATCTCCTACAGACAAACCCTGCAGTATGACGTCACCGCGCACAAATAGTTTTACGATTGACAGAGCATATACATGTAATCCTGTCAGTTTCATTTTCACTGACGCTACTTGAAATTCTAAGAAATACTTCATTCAATTCTCCTTGCTAGGTATTATTGGTCAATGCGTAGATGCTTTTTAGTGTTTAGATTCATTATATATACCTGTTGGAATCTTAATGTAAGTTATAAATTTGTAATCACTGTATTAAACTCGTAGCTCGTTCATTTATATACTGTAGTCTTCAATCAGACGGCAGTCTTACGCACGTAATTAAATGACTAACTATTTGAATACCATCAACAGAATTAATGCACCCACGGAAATGATCGACTTGCATAATATACGTAGCTTTGGATTGCTTTGTGGGACACTCAGGTGCAAGGAAATGGCTTCTTTTCAGTGTCAAAAACAAAATTTTCGCCCAACAGGACGAACCATGGTCGTCCTGTCGCGTTATGTGTTTCCTCAATACGGACTCATTAATTCCCCCCTGGCAGAAACCCTGGTAGAAAATAAATATATTTTAAAAGTCAGAATTTAACAGTCCTGAGCTTTGAAGGGTGGGGTAGATTTATTGACTCAAATAAAAATATTTTGGGGTAATTTAATATTTTGGGGGTGTAAAATCGGACAGGGCATCTTTAAGGAGTCAAAGGGCTAAATAATCTAACCTTGACCCCTTCAGTCGACTCAGGTCTTTTTGTTTCTTCTTCTTCCTTACTATCACCTTTACGCTCTATCGCAGTTTCAACTTTTTGATGTTCAGCTGGTTGCTGTTTTGAATTATGACTTTGACCTTCGACCGGTGAAATGTGCAGTCTTGTGAGCTGGAATGGTTCCTCCATGGTGGAACATCACATCTGAAAAAGGCAATTACCATTATTATATATTGATAAAGATAAAAATACACTTCTGAGGTACAATTTCAGAAATATCGCAAAATTATGGCAAAAACAAACTGGGGGGGGGGGGGGGGGGTCATCAGCACATGTTACTCTGAACGGGGAAAAAAATAGGGTGTACCACCACAGGTGGCAAGTTCGAATGGACAAAGTATGGTTGAGATATCTGATTGGATGAAAAAACCCAACATTTTCATATCAATAAAGATAAATAACTATAGAACAGAAAACATCAACAAAACGATTGCCATCATAGTAGTGAACATCCATACAAAATTTTATTGAGATTCATCAACTGGTGGTGAAGATACTGCTCAAACGGACAAAACAATACCAACATTTCCAGATAATAAAAGATGACTTAACTGCGGAAAAAAACGATTGAACGCTCTCATAGTAGTGGACATCCATACCAAATTTCATTCCGATCCGATAACAAGTGTTTGAGATATCTGCCCGAATGGACAGAAAACAGACGATCAATCCAGTATATATTCATATATTCTCTTCGAGAGTGGGGGGGGGGGGGGGTATAAAAAACACTGTAACTGTTATACAACTAGTGAAGCTACTAGCATATGAAGATCAAAGAACTCCCATAACTACATAACGACATAACAATATGAAATTCCCTCGCCCTTTAAACAACAAAGAAACTGTATACTACACTCAGTACAGTACACTACATTTTAGTTCAGAAATATGATATTAGTCCTTTGAAATTGGCGTCCCATGATTGTGCAGGATGACATAATAGGATATGTAACATACATATTTATATAAACCTGTGACCAGTTGGGTTGAGTTTACGATGAGGCATACTGGGATGTGTACTGGAAAAGTTACCTCAGAATACGGTATCTATAATTGTAAATACTCAGCCCACTCAGATTGCCATAATCTATCTTAGACCTAAAGAAAGTAATATTGCCTTGGTAGAAATAGGGTAGGTAAGGTCATTGTTCTCGTTTAACATTTGTGTTAGTAAGCCCAAAGAAAAAAGATACTATGTTTCCGCACATCAAACGTCGCTAAAAATAACTGGCGACCCTAAACTTGTTTTTGATATTTTTTTTACTGTTTTTACCACCAATGCTCATTAATATTGATGATTATTAGTGTGCAAAATGCATGGTTTCTAACATATCCCTGTGAAAATTAATCATGAAGTGATAGCTGTCTCAAAAGCTAAAATCCCAGGTGTGTGATGGGTTGTGGATTGATGGGCATGATTTTTGTGATTTTAATTTCCTGAGAGTGGACATCAGGCCTTCTTTATACCTTGTTTTGGACTTATGGAAAATAGGAACACTACACAGACACGGTGGGTGTGTATTTGTATGCATGTATATAAAGAGGTTATCACCACACATGTTCGGGGTATAGCTACAGTTTCCAAAAACCAGGGATGCTAGGTTGGGTGTATTGGCTACCTCCAGACAATGGGATGTAGTCGTCACAATACAAGTACTGGTATAATGGCACTATTATGGGTAAAGTTCTTATAAAATGTTATTGACATCCAATTGACCAATTGCGAACCAAGTTTATAGCCAAAATCATAAAAATGTTGTATGTGAATAATAAATTAACACTTAAAGGTACTCAATCCGATTAAGCACCCCTAAATTACTATTTCTTTGGCTTCGGGAGTAAAAAATATTTGATTCGAGTCGAGGAACCCACCCTTCAAAGCTCAGAGTGATCAGATATTGATTTTTGTAGTTTGTTAAATTTTGGAGATGTGGTCCACTTGCTCGAGCTCAAACAGACAAATTGCGGGTGTAAGATGGATAACTCAAAAATCAAGTGGTTATTATTGTTAATAGTAACCACTTGCAATTGAATTCCCAAATTACTATTCGAGTCGAGGAACCCACCCATCAAAGCTGAGAGTGATCAGATATCAAATTTTGAAATTTGTTATTGACCGAGATATGTAATTTGTTGGCGGCCTGGCAAAATATTCGTCAAACCAACGGTCTCAGACCAAATCCTGGAAGAAGATGGATAACTCTATAATCCAGTGGCTAAGTTGTGTGTTAGATATTTGACAATCCGACCATATTTTGTTCAACAAAATGATGATAAATAACATGTTTTGTGCAATTTTATACTATAGTTGACTGTGGTTAGCGTTATTTTTGGGCAATTAATCGATTCTGATAATTGAAGAGGCATTTCAATAATGTTGTTGTTGTTGGAATTAATTAAATTAACAAAATTAATAAAAACTCTGTTATTATTGATCACCATAAACAAAACCCCTTTAATTCTTATAGAATAGTCTGCAGGATGACTATATCAAGTGAGATTCTCACACAATTAGATCAAATAATATAAGATACGTTTTAGTGGTCTTTTGACATACATTAGTGTAGTACAACCAACATGTAAAGATAAAATTCACAAAAGGAATACATGGTATATAAGTGATATAACACTTACCAGATGAACAGAAATTAGTAAGATGTAGAATATCATAATCATATTATTAAATTATTACTGGACATACATGTAGGTCACCTGTGGAAGGATGCGATGTACCATATGGTACGCTGCCACTTCCGCAGTCGACCAATGCCCAGCATGAGTATGGCGTTTATTCAGGGTATAAGAATGTAAAGGAGTTGTCCGGCACTAACAGGTGACCAAAAACCATCGGGGATAGCATAAGAAAACAGTCCTAAGACCATTTATTTCCCCAATGGATTCAGGCCACATGAGAGACTGGAACACAACCAATACTCTCAGGTGCCAAATAATAGTGTCAGCATGATTATTAATTTTGGAGAAAATTTGCAACGATTACTATTATTTGGAATTGAGACATACATGTAGAGTGAAATTGCCATCACTATTATTAAAGGATTACTATCCTCATGAAACAACAAAACTCTATCGGAAAGCCACCCCTATTGTGATCACAATGATCCAAGTCCCATAAAAATCGCGTAATAAATAAGCCGAGAAATAAATAAATAATACCACCACCGGTTGTCGGCTATCTCCGTCGCTAAACCTCGCATGACGTCAAGCGAGGTAAACTAATTAAAAACAGGGAATTTGAGTCGGAGTTAATTATGTCTACCTATATGGCGATGGAAAATCCGGAATCGACATCAGCGCGTGAGTGTAATGGAATTACTGCGGGGCATATCAATAGCATTGTGTACACATGGTGAATTGTCATCGTGCGGTGAGTTATCTTCACTTGTGATTTGTCTTAAGTGCTGTTTGGAAAGTTACGGTATTGTTTTGACAAAAAATATAGAGGGACAATTGAGCGGGGTAGATAACACTTTCGTATAAAGCTTATAAAAACGCGAGCCGGCATGTGAACTTTATTCGGGTGCGTGTTTGCGATGTTGTTTTAATTTTCCGTATATATGCCCCGAGTGTCCCGTATCTACAATCATTCATTCGTGACAATGCCATATAAATGCAGTGTTTTCGGCCGTGGCCGGTCTAGTGACTCTCAATTAGGCATATGCTGTATTCATTTCCAAACGATGTTCGTTTACGTGACATTTGGCAGGATTTCTGTGGGATCAGAAACCGATTACATATACCAAATACAGAGCGTTTAATTTGACAAGTCAGTCATGGTTACGAATACATACAATTGCAGTTAAAGTGGGGAGTATGTTGATGAATAATTCACGATGACAACTATTCTAAGTCGAGTCACCATTTCCTTCACCATGGCTCAATAAAGAGCGTTCCATGTTAAGAGTTTTCCTAATATGGTACGAATAAAAAGAGTTTAATAAAGCGGAAATTGCTATGACAATGATGGAAGGATATATAAAGCATGCATATCGAAAGTTCATGTACATGTATTGGCCTGTATTGTTGTAATCAGTAAACAATCACTAGAACAACTGTTCTAAGTCGAGTCCTTTACCTTGACGCAATAAAGAGCGTTCACAATTACGATATATTGCGAATAAAGAGCACTTGAATATGTAATTCCATATTAAACCGGATTATTATCCCTCCTTCAAAAAGTGTTATATATGATTGGATGTTTAAACGAACCACGGCGAACATTTATATATTTTATAACCCTATTGTTATGCGTAATGGACACATAGAGGTCGATTTATGACCTGGATATTCAATAGACCGCATCGCTAGAGTGCTAATTTCATAGGCCAATAACCATGCATAGATGCAGTGAATTTCCATCAGTGACAGTCGGCAATATTGTTTTGGGGTGGGGGAAGCAATATTCCGAAATATATATAAACACCATATTGCCCAAATATATACATGATTCATAACCAAGGAAAAATGAACTTATCATATCATATTGGTAATGAATGACTTGATTATAATTGATTAAATCCGACAGCAATAAACCAATTTTGTGTTGTTTTACCGCGTTACGATAAATTAAAACGAAACGCTCTTTATTGACACACGACTAATGGCATCTGGAAATTGGAATGTTTACGAGATGATAATTGCCTAATAACTGTGCAAGTCTTCGCGTATATATGCAATCTTGATATGCATATATAATATAACTTGGACTGTTCCGGTAACGAAAAAATATATATAAACACGAGCACGCGTTTATATAGATAAATGCGCGCAAAACTGAATAATATACGGGCATGGCTTTATAGTAACAACACATCGCGATACATATAATAATAGTAATAATAACACGATAAAGACATTTAATTACGAGAAAGGCGATGTTTTCGGCGAAGTTTTGCATTCGCAGTGTGATAACGCGACAATCTTCAAAGGTCGCGATCGACTACATGCAAACTTAAAATACCGCCGTCGCGCATCTATGCGTTGTCAATGAGTTACCACGTGATCGATCACGTGCTATGCTTCTGTTTACATGTGACAATCACGTGATCGGGCTGATGATCATGTGACTTCGTCTACAACAAAATCTTCGGCTAACTTCGGAATTTTTTTTAATCGTTATAAAAATAACGATTGGCGGCCGAATATTAGATTATATGCGCCCAATGGACATTTTATATATATATTATCGGTATATTGAAAGAAAATAATATTGTTTTTTTCAGGACCGTATTCCTTTAAGGGGGCGGTCAAGTCAATTTTAAATGGGGATGTCCATCCAAATCTGCGCTGCAAAAGTTACAGAGTTGCTCATATTTCTGAGTATGACTTGATGTGGTATTGGAAACAACAGTTATTTATCTGGCAGGTCCGCTTGGTAAATTATAAAATTTTGCAATAAATATATTTTTGAGAACTTTTTTATGGAATTACATCACTTGACCTACATTTAAAAAATCAATATAAAATTAAAAAAAAAAACACAAACATTATAATGGAACAAGTTCCAAGCGGACCTACCAGATAAATACCTGTTGTTTCCAATACACATCAAATCACTCTCGGAAATAGGTGCAACTCTGCAACTTTTGCTCCGCAGATTTGCATGGAAATCCCCATTCAAAACGGAAGGTTCCAACATGCACTGCAATATCTACAGATACAGATAGGCCTACAGATTAATGCCCGCCACCCGCTTCCGGTCAACTTTGCCTCAAAATTATGGAATCTTATCATGCGGATAAAAGCCTGTTAATTTATTGGAGAACGCCCTCTATGTCTAAATTGGTAATAATATCATATATATTACTTTTGCTGCAGAGATTTGCATGGAAATCCCCATTCAAAATTGATCACTTTACCTCCCCCTAAACAGAAAATTTTACTATACATATGGTAAGTCAGCCGAGAGGCAGCATACTGGTCTCTTGTAGTAGCGGATCAGGAATCGCAACCTGGTCAAGGTATTCTGACAGAACTCCGTCAGATACCAAGTATGTAAGTTTGAAAAGTCTCATTTGAGATCACTGAATAAAGATCTGAATGCAAAATGCCAACTTCCCCCATACAACATTTGTCCATGTAGGGGAGACTGGGGAGAACTGGGACAATTTATAAATTTAACCAATTATTTTGGTAATTGTAGATAACTGCTGAAAGGCTCAAAGAAACACACTGGATATACGAACACAATATTGTCTGTCTGATTGGCATTATTACAAGAGAGATAACTCTCGATTACATGAAATGTTTTTTGGGGGGTGAACTGGGCCAGTGTGGGGAGATGTGGGTCATTTGGTGGGTCAGTGGGATGGCCAATTGCTGCTTAAAGGCCCACTTAATTTTCGAACACCCAGATTACTTTATATAAAATATATGCCATATTGTAACCATTTGAAAGAGGAAGCTCCAAAACATTATATTATCAACTTATCCGGTGTAATAAACTGTGGACAAGTTGTTTTTGTTGAGTTGCCAACGTGTTTTGTCATCAAGATTGAAGTAAAAATCAGTGTTATTTTCAATGCAGGGGGAATAACTCTATATATTAAAGATAGAGTTCTTCCCCTTTCATTGAAAAAGTTTGAATTCTGTTGCATTCTGGGTGCCACAGGGGGGAAGTCTTCAGCAGTTTTTTATTTCTCTGTGGGTATCTTCTGAAACAGATGTTTCAAATAGTGATGAATTATAGTATTTTAATCATATTTTATGGCATAGATTGTTATTAAAACAGTATATCAAGTCACTATAAAAAAAATAATCGGAGACTCGAAAATTAAGTGGGCCTTTAAATAAACAATATTCTCAATTCACATCCATAAATTTATAAATTTGGATGCTAAAAATCATCATAACAGCTAGAGAAATTGAATATCAAAGATATCTGAGATGTTCGCCTCAGGACAGACTAATGGTACAGGCAAACTCAAACATACTTAATAATTTCACATGAGGCCCATGATTTGTATTCTCATTATCAATAAATGAGTTTAAGACATACCGGTATATATGCACATGCATGTACGGTAGCTAGTATATATGTAAATAATTTGCATTAATTTCATATGATGGCAATGAGTTTTATTCATTAAACTAATACATTTGACTAGATACATGTACATGTAATCCTGCATATGGCATGCTTGGCCAATTTTGACAGCCTACCAATTTTGAATGGATTCTAGCCAGAGATGTGGCTAGAGAATCTCCATTTGGGGGGGGGGGGTCCACTTTAGAATTTCTAACTGCACACCTCCATTACCAGACCCACAAATTTCCATTTTATAGAAATTCTATCTGCACCATTCTTGGGTTGCATGGAATTCCAACTGGTACCTCAAAGTTTCCAACTGTTACAAATGTACCAGTTATATTTCCAGTTTAATATGTTGTGTCAGTCATGAACTCTACAACTATTGAAAATTGCAACCAAAGTTGGGAATGCAACACCCCAACCCCATGTCGTCCCTGATTCACATGTTAACAAACTGACAATGTCCCAGTTCTCCCCACAACTTCAAAATATATATCAATCTTTAAAATAATTCCAAGAATATAAGCATCAGCAATTGAATTACTAAAGTAACTATTTTGTCACTAACTAATATAGTTTTGGGTGACCCGTCGTAACTGATATGTTGAAATTATATGTATGATTTCAACCTGCAGGCCACTAAAATCAAAGTGTCTATCTAAAAATATGATTTTGATGTTTTAACTTTTATTACGCATGTACAATTAAATCTGCCTCCAATAAAAACTTTGAGCAACTTGAAATATCAATTTTGTTTGAGTATTTCATCATGCATTATTGTGCATAAAACGTCAGTTTGAATTGTCACTTCAATTTCAATTAAGTCACGACCTCTGTCCCAGTTCACCCGTGTCCCACTCCCAGTTCTCCCCAGTCTCCCCTATGTAACAAAAAGTATGTTGTCGTGAGTGCAATACGCCGCGGCTGTCTGATCGGGCACGGACATTAATGGCTAACCCATGTACATGCCTCAGCGTGTGCACGTTATTTAAAGAATGCTACTGGTGTGTCTGGAGTCACCACAGGGTTATAAAGTTACTCGGCCGTGGTAGCACCTGGACCAGTACTGTCACTGTCAGTATGTCTATAAAAGTACATGTATAAGCTAGTTTAACCGAAAAGTTCCGGCACTGCAATATCTACAGATACAGAGAAATATGTTTGTTCTATATATTATTCATGAAACAGATAAAAGTCAAACCGAAGTAGGCCTAGGCCTATTTAGAATAGTTAGAATACTCCATATGATAATTGATATGGCCGAACGCCAATGGCAAGCCAAAAGTACTGGAACGAAAATAGGCGATAAACCTACATAGAAAATTGGGATTCTTCCAGAACATCCGATACGAACGTCGATCGATTATGGAATATGAAGTAATTAACTTTCTGACATCAACAGATCAAAGCGTCGGTCACAAAGGATCAAACGCTATGGATCATCTTTAGTTGAAACAAGGAAGTAAAAACTTGTCCAGTTGTCAAAACGCGTATAAGAACTTTTCGGTTCCTGTTCTTATTTTTGTATTGTGTTCTATTTTTCACGATGATTCTCTGCAAATCGCCGATCGCAATGTTGTGAAATAAGAAGCTTTAAGAAGCTTAAATGTTCAGTGACCTAACCATAATAATGATAACTATCGTATAGACAGGTAGGAAACCCGGAATAGTTTCATATCTTCTTTCAACTCCACGATTTTCGATGGCTAATGTTTTTGTTTTGTTTTAATAAGAAAATCCATTTAGAAATTAGAGTTATTCATCTTGAATCTTGTCTTTTGTGTTATTGTTAACTCTCTTTGTGCCAGTGTCCTTCTTGAGTTCACATTAACACCATGGGAAGTGAGCTGAACCTTTTGATATTGTATCACAGTCCTGGGAATCACTGATTGTGTAATATTCAACTTGATTAAAATATACTTAAAGGTCCACTTAATAAGTTAATTTTCGAACCCCCAGATTACTAATATTAATAAGTAGGCTAATATAATATAAAATATTATCATTATATATGCCATATGAATCATGATATACCATTTGAAAGAGGAAGCTCCAAAACATTGTATTATATTTACATACCCCTAATATCTCTTCCGATTTCCCCATAGCGTTACGGTAGACACGCCCCCTTATCCAATGCGTTCATAAACCTATGAACGTATAGTGACGTCACTTCCAATGTCGTTCATAGGTTTATGAACACATTGGTCCCGGAAATCACCGGGGATTGTCGGACATTACCGACTGCTTGAGTACTCTCAGGTGCCAAATAAACGTGCCGGCACGTTTATTAATTTGGAGCAAAAATACACACAATCACGCTTATTGTGACCCATCACGTTTATTATTTTTTGGGGGTAAATCCATCACATACTGTGACATTTATTCTTTTTTTGGGTGATAAACAAACGAATATAAGAATGGAACGAATCACACGTGTGCTAATGTTAATACTAGAAGTCACAAACCACTAAATAAAGTTGTTTTAGTAGACTGAGATGCGACATCGCTTCGATATAAAACCTATTTTGAGAGTCACGGTTCGCCCAATCTTTTACTTCGTCTACTTTCGGTTTGTAATAAAGCGCAAAACGTGAACTGGGCCGAGTTCACGGGACCCGAAACGATAGAAAAGATGGCCCATGGATCACAGGACTTATTCTACAATTAAAATGTTTTTGTTAACTCCAAAATCAGTTCCATAATCACAATTTATAATGAAAAACGATGTGCCTCGAAAATAGGCAACGCGAAACCCAGAAAAAGCGCTAAAAGTTACCAGTTTGACTGAGTGTTTTCTGCATACAAATAATTTCATGAGAAGCATTAAAGTATATTCCTTTAATATTAAGATATTTAAACAACACAGTTTCATACTTTTTCTGTTTTAATGCATTATTTGGTGAGAGAAATGTAAAATTGATTGTAAATTCTTCGAAAAAAAATCAAATTAGGCTTAATGTAAAATTGTAAACTGAGTATGATTTTGGACAAGAACTTCAATCTACTAGTAGGCCTACACAAGTTTCAACCTAAATATATTAATCAATTGAATTATACAGTGAGTGAGTTACTTGAGTTAACTATCACTCTTTGATTGATTGATTGATTGATTGTATTGGAAATGATAATAACACATATATAAATACAATAGATTGTTGATATACATAACTTAGGAGCAAACACATAGCATTGTACATAGTTTGTTCAGCATTAGATATCCTTTTATTTGTGATGTTGAAAAGGGGTTGTTTTGTGCAACACAACTGAAAATCATATTTAATAAACAGCCTTAAGTTTTCCCACCCCTTCTTGTATTCCGTATGGCTAATCCCTATATAGTAATATACAAAGTGGTGAAATGGTGTGTAATTTAGGTTTTTTCTGTTTTGTTTGATTCATTATTCCGATCCCAAATTATCTAGTATTCTAAGCCATATAGAAGGTATCGGAATATTGAAATAGTCGGAATTATGAACCCTCGTGGAAAAGCGGAATAATGAACCCTCAGAATAATGAACCATCGGAATAATGAACCATCTATACCCGAAGACCCCCAACCTACAAGAGAACAAAAAGTCATGTGCAGTGTGTACTGTATAATACAACAATCAACATGTAAGACAATCTATTCCAACTTTATATCATATGAGTAATATGTAATTTCACGCATTGTCTTACATAATGTATGAATGGGGTAAACAAGATAGTGAAGATACATGATGCATAATACCTAAATGTCACATCCTCCGCACAGGTATGATTCCCTGTACAATATAAATGTATGCATAAGCCTTTATGGCTCGAGTTTTAAGCATACTACCATGAAAAGTAAAATCCGTAACCCAGCACATTTATTGTGCACCAGCACTATTATTCTTTTTTTTGGTAAAAATGTCACCCAGCACTTGTATTTGGCCAGCACTTTTATTTGGCACCTGAGAGTATCTAGTCAGCCAATACGCCAAGGATTTGATAGCAAACAATATGTAATCGAGGTTCGAAAGATCACGATTGGATGGCTAGTGGCATTTAATCGCGAGCACGGGTGGCACGAGATGTTCGATTGACTATCATAATGTTGGTTATCATATAATCACATATCCCATAATATGTCAAATATAGCGAAATATGAAATAAAACGAAAAAGTGAATACAGCGAAATAGTACGAAAAATCGAAATAGGAAAATACAACGAAATAGGGCGAAATATAGAGCGAAATATAGAAATAGGAAATTATTTTTATAAACGAAATAACGGAGATATTTGAAAAAGTGTTTTTGACGAAATAACGGACATATTTGGAGAAGTGTTTTAAAGAGCGTAAGTATATAAATATAAATAATAAACGGCGGATTCAACGTGGTCATGGGTTTTGACCGCGATAAAAAATCAGCAAACTCCGCATGAACCCCTTCGGGGTTCATGCAGTTTGCTGAATTTTTCTCGCGGTCAAAATCCCATGACCACATTGAAACCGCCGTTCATTTCTTATATAAACTTATCCGGTGTAATAAACTGTGGACATGTTGTTTTTGTTGAGTTCCATTTGGGTGCATCTGTCTTCTTTTTCAGCTTTATTGAGGGAGGCAATCCTATGTTTATTGGTGTTCTTTCAGGTACTCATGTCTTTTGACTTTTACTGGCATATATTGCACTGTGGTAAATTCTTCTACTAATTCAGATCATGTACTTTTTATGGCAGTTATTTATTTTGACTCAATTTGTATACTTGCTGAGAACCCTCTTCCCAAAATCTCCCTTCTAAAACTATGATTATAGTCATCTTTTTACATTTTTATACCCCCCCCCCCCCCCCCCCCCCCCCCCCCCCGGTATGATTATTTTCCGTGAAACTTGGCACAGACATCAACCACCATGGGAACCTGTGCACCTGCGATTATGACGTCTTTCGGACATTTTTTTGGTGGAGTTATCCCCCCTTTTTTTACTTAGAAAAATTTCGCAATGTATAATTTTGTCCAAGCTTTTATTCCTACATTTTTAGGTAAATTTTTTTTAAACTTGGCACAGATATTTAGTACCATGGGAACCTGTGCACCTGTGATTATGACGTCTGTCCAACATTGTTTGGTGGAGTAATCCCCCTTTTTCGACTTAGAAATTGTTTGCAACATGCATAATTTTGTCCGAGCTTTTATATTCCTACAATTTTAGGTCAATGTTTTTTAAATCTTGGCACTGATATTTAGTACCATGGGAACCTGTGCACCTGCGATTATGATGTCTGTCTGACTTTTTGTGTGTGGAGTTAGTCCCCTTTTTTTACTTAGAACATTTTCGCAAAATGCATAATTTTATTCCTACATTTTTCGGTCAATAGGTTTAAGATTAGGGTTAGGGTTGTGCAGCTGCAATGGGATCTGCTGGTGACCCGACTTCGTCCGGGCTTGGACCTTGAATTGACCATTTTGAAGGTCACGGTCAGGTGGGGTAACGATTTGACCCGCCCAAAACACTGCCCGGACAAAAGTACCCGACAAAAGTACCCGTCGAAATCCATCTGGTTTTACCCGATTTGACCTTGAATTGATCATTTTGAAGGTCAAGGTCAGGTCGGAGTCACGATTTGACCCGTCCAAAACACTCAGTGGACAAAAGTGACCCTATGTATAAAATTTCGTCGAAATACCATCAAAATTGGCGATTTGACCTTGAATTGACCCGATTTCAAGGTCACGTAGCACGGGCAAAAAATTAATATGCTTATGAGACTCCCCATACGAAAGTATCCCCACATACCAAGTTTCATCGAAATCCCGTGATATTCGGGCGTTTGACCTTGAAATGACCTGATGTCAAGGTCACGTCGCACTGGCAAATTAATAGGCCTATGCCACTCCCCGACCGAAAGTACCACCACATACCAAGTTTCACCGAAATCCCGTGATATTCGGGCGTTTGACCTTGAAATGACCCGATTTCAAGGTCACATCGCACGGGCAAATTAAAAGGCTATGCCACTCCCCGGCCGAAGGTACCCCCACATACCAAGTTTCATCGAAATCCCATGATATTCGGGTGTTTGACCTTGAAATGACCCGATTTAAAGGTCAAGGTCATGTCGCACGGACAAATTATTAGGCCCATGCCACCCCCCGGCCGAAAATACCCCCACATACCAAGTTTCATCGAAATAGGCTTGGCCGTTTTCGAGTTTATCGTGAACACACACACACACCACACACAGACACACACACAGATCTTCCAAAGTATATAATAGACTAGCAGGTTACCCCGCCACTGGCGTGGTTGGTCAGAAACATGACATTTTTAAAATAATTTTTTTTAATTTAATTTAATATATTTTCGGGCGAAAAAACTGACCCGATGAAAAACGGCGTTCGTCAGAAACATGACCTTGAATTGATCATTTTCAAGGTCAATGTCAGGTCGGGGTCACAATTTAACCAGTCCACGACATTTCCCGTAGGTAGCAAGTTTGAGCTCAATCAATATATATCATTTGTGGGTACCCGTTTCAAGGTGAAGATCACCTAGGGCGGAAAAACTTACCCGATCCGCGTTCTTAGGAAGCCCCAAGTACGTAAGAATCACACAACACGCTCATGTCTATACACGCCCAGACCCAGACGATGAAAAATGATTTTTTTTAACCTGCCCGTGGCCATTGAGCAGCCCCTGACAGAGGTTGTCCACCCTTACGAGATGGTTAATAGTCCCCGCAAAGAGCGGACAGTCAATTAATCCCGTCGTGAACCCCATCACCAACGCGACGTAATTTTGTTTGGTATCATGTGTTGCGTTCTAAAAATAGGTCGATTACAGTGGATTCGTAAATGACGAAATATGAGTGCGACAGAGAATATTGTTTGATCTAAAGCAACTCGAACGAATGGCAGTCTTGCTATTCACAAAGAATTGTAAATCAACTGCGTCTGATCCAATTGTAAAAGTATTATGACTTCCAATAAATCTCTCCGCATAGGAAAGCACTCAAAAGTATTGTTCCCATGTATCTCTCTGCATAATAAATTTCGAGCGATTTCATTGCGTTGAATTGTAAACAAACGCTCTTTTATAGCGACGCGTCATATACAAACGCTCTTTAACTATCAACGCTATTAAGGTGAAAATCACCTAGGGCGGAAAAACTGACCCGAACCGCGTTCCTAGGAAGCCCTGAGTATGTAAGAATCACACAACACGCTCATGTCTGTATAATGACGCACACGCCGAGACCCAGACGTAAGAATCACATTGCGAAAACTAATAAAAAATGTAGAGTAACGCCTCTTAGATCAATACGTCGATGACTATATAAAGAGCGTTAACCGGATACGTGCGACGCCCGTGCAGCGCATGCGCAGACGAGATCTCGGAAACGGGTGGAGCTATCGACTTGAAATTTGGTATGTGAATGTATCTTGCCCCGAATACAAATTTTATCGGGTCGCCGAGCCCGTGCGACGCCAGCTTCGCGCATGCGCAGACGAGATCTCGGAAACGGGTGGATCTATCGACTTGAAATTTGGTATGTTAATGTATATTGCCCCGGATACAAATTTTATCGGGTCGCCAAGCCTGTGCGACGCCAGCTTCGCGCATGCGTAGACCAGATCTCGGAAACGGGTGGAGCTAGCGACTTGAAATTTGGTTTTTGAATAGCCCGGACAACGTCGGGCTCATCGGCTAGTCTATACTATATATTTTGAGACTTCGTATATATGTACTTCATAGAATCGAAAACGGTTGGCTCGATTGAGTTCAAACTTCCCATCTAAGGGTAAAAACCCACGAACACCGTAGTTGTCGGGTTTTGGAGAAGCTCTGAGCACCCTTTATCCACTCCCAAATCACCGCAAAGGCACGGCTTGGGTTAATCAAGTGATTATTTAATGAGCGTTTGTTTTTGACGCATCGCTATAAAGAGCGTCTGTTTGCCATTCAACGTTATTTGCATCTGCAGAGAGATATACGGAGCATACATTAAATTTAAAAAACATTTGTTTCTGACCAACCCTGCGAGCACGGATGGCGCGCTTTGTTTTTACAGTATATAGTTATATACCGAAATCATCCCAGATAATCACGAATATAGCATCAGATTTCTCCCCAGATATACCGTTACAAAGCTACTGGAATCTGCCAATCTACTATATAATTTGAGACTTCCGTATATATATATATATGTGTGTGTATATATATATATATATATATATGTGTGTGTATATATGTGGGTACTTCATAGAATCGAAAACGCTTGTAGGAACGGGCATCCCCACGGCAATGTCGGCTTATATGACATCTTTACTACACATGACAGCCGATGGACAATTGGTCTCTATATATGTACCAAAATTACGCCGCGTTGGTGACTGGGAAATTCCAGGGAATGCTGATTGAGCTCAAACTTGCTACCTACGGGAAGTGTCATATATATGAGTGTGTCCTTTATAGACTCGAACCGATTGAGCTCAAACTTGCTAAATATTGACTGGGAAATTCCAGGGAATGCCGATTGAGCTCAAACTTGCTACCTACGGGAAGTGTCATATATATGTGTGTGTCCTTTATAGACTCGAACCGATTGAGCTCAAACTTGCTAAATACGGGAAGTGTCATGGACGGGTTCATTGAAAAACCAAAAAAATCGGGTAAAATTGAAAAACAAAATTAAAAAGGCACAATTAATTAAAAAATTAAAAAGGCACAATTAACTCATTGAAAAACAAAAAAATTAACTCATTGAAAAACAAAAAATTTAATAAAAAATTGTCATGTTTCTGACTATTGCCGCCAGTGGCGGGCTAACCTGCTAGTACTATATATTTTTAGACTTCCGTATATATATATGTGTACTTTATAGAATCGAAAACGGCTGGCTCGATTGAGTTCAAACTTCCCATATAAGGGTAAAAACCCACGGGAATCGTCATCGCGGCATTTTGGAGAAGCTCAGAGCACCCGTTCTCCACTCTCAGTCACAAAAATCACCGCAATCGGCACTTCGGGGTTAATCGCGTTGATAGTTGAAGAGCGTTCCTATCGGGAGTGTAGTTAATAAAGAGCGTACATGTATGTGTGTAATGTCATTCTTACGTCTGGGATTCGGCGTGTGCATCATTATACAGACATGAGCGATTCACGACCAATCCAAGAGGCATAACTCTACATTTTTTATATCTGTAAGCCGTGAATGCCAACATTCTTTTAGGGACGGGTACCATTAGTTAATATAGCCGTGAATGCCAACAACAACGACTTAATATAGCCGTGAATGCCAACAACAACGACATGCCGTGAATGCCAACAACAACGACATAATGCCAACAACAACGACTCTTTTAGGGACGGGTACCTCAACTCATTGAAAAACAAAGAATGCGTTGTCTGTCGTTCCTAGGAAGGGGGGGATTTCATCGGGTCAATTTTTCCGCCAGAAAAAGGCACAATTAACTCATTGAAAAACAAAAAATTCAATTAAAAAATTAATTTAAACAATTTCAAATTAAAAAAATAAAAAAATATTTAAATATTTAAATATTAAAAAATTCAAAAAAACATAAATTCAATTTAAAAAACATTAAAAAATTCAAAACAAATTAAATATATATATTTTTTTTTTAAATAAATAAAAAAAAAATAATAAAAAAAAATTCATGTTTCTGACCAACCACGCCAGTGGCGGGCTAATCTGCTAGTCTACTATATAATTTGAGACTTCCGTATATATATATGTGTGGGTACTTCATAGAATCGAAAACGCGTGTTCAGATTGAGCTCAAATTTTGTATATAAGTTTAAAATCCCACCGACACGGCCGTGGTCGCGTTTTGGAGAAGCTCAGAGCACCGTTTCTCCAATCCCAAATCACCGCAATCGGCACTTTGGGGTTAATAGCGTTGATATATAAAGAGCGTTCGCTATCTACTTATCTGTATGACGGGAGTCTGTAGCCTGTCGCTCGAAATATTATGCAGAGACATTTCACGACGGGTAGCGTTTGTTTTTAATTCAATGCAATGTTATCGCTCGAGCGTTGTCTGTCGTTCCTAGGAAGGGGCGATCGTTTCGCTATCTACTTATCTGTATGACGGGAGTCTGTAGCCTGTCGCTCGAAATATTATGCAGAGACATTTCACGACGGGAAGTGTTTGTTTTCAATTCAATGCAATGTTATCGCTCTAGCGTTGTCTGTCGTTCCTAGGAAGGGGGGATTTCTACGGGTAAATTTTTCCGCCAGAAACAAAAAATTTAATTAAAACAATTTAAAATTAAAACAATTTAATAATAAAAAAACAATTCAGAAAAAATATATATTAAATTTAAAAAAAATTAAATTCATATTAAAAAATAAAAAAAACAAAAATAAATAAAAACAAAATAATTAAAAAAATGTCATGTTTCTGACGAAATTTGGTACAAATGCAGCACAAGTGTCTCGGAATTTGTTGCAATTGCTTTTTCGAACAAAGCCATGGGACGAATGCCGCCAGTGGCGGGCTAACCTGCTAGTCTACTATATATTTTGAGACTTCCGTATATATGTATATATGTGTGTATATATATATGTATGTGGGTACGTCATGGAATCGAAAACGCCTGGACGGATTGAGCTCAAATTTCGTATATAAGTGTAAAAACCCACAGGGGTTCACCGACGTCGCATTTTGGACAAGCTCTGAGCACCGATTCTCCACTCCCAATCATCAAAATCACCGCAAACGCCACTTCGGGGGTTAAGGCAGCAACGATCTTTATATTGACCATATACGGAGATGTTAATGACGAACGCTCTTTATTGCAATCGACATAGCTAAACGACTACCCCATGCGTGCGAAATACGGATGAGAAACGCAAAATGCAATTATCTCGATTAAAAAGGCAGAATTGATCTAAGAAGCGTTTGTTTACAATCCAACGCAACGTTATCGCTCAAAATATTATGCAGAGAGATTTCACGACGGGATTAATTGACTGTCCGCTCTTTTCGGGGACTATTGACCATCTCGTAAGGGTGGACAACCTCTGTCAGGGGCTGCTAAATGGCCACGGGCAGGTTAAATAACGGGGAAGTTTAGGACGGGTACCATGATTTAACTCATTGAAAAACAAAGAATGCATTGTCTGTCGTTCCTAGGAAGGGGGGATTTCATCGGGTCAATTTTTCCACCAGAAATAAAAAATTAATTAAAACAATTTAAAATTAAAAAAAATTAATAATAAAAAAACAATTAAATTATAAAAAAGAATTAAATTAAATTAATTTTAAAAAAAACATGTTTCTGACCAACCACGCCAGTGGCGGGCTAACCTGCTAGTCTACTATATATTTTGAGAACTCCGTATATATATGTGTGTGTATATATGTGTGTATGTGGGTACTTCATAGAATCGAAAACGGCTGGTCGGATCGAGCTCAAATTTCATATATAAGGGTAAAAACCCACGGGGATCGTCAACGTCGCAATTTGGAGAAGCTCTGAGCACTCATTCTCCACTCCCAATCACCAAAATCACCGCAAACGGCATTTCGGGGGTTAAGGCATCAATGATCTTTATATTGACCATATTTGGAGTTGTTAACCGACTAACGCTCTTTATTGCCATCGACGTTGCTAAACGGTTACCCATGCGTACGAAACTACGGATGCAAAACGCGAAATGCATTTATCTTGATTAAAAAGGCAGAATTAACGTGTTGTGTGATTCTTATGTCTGTCGTTCCTAGGAACGGGGAAATTTTCAATCATACCTCTTTTAGGGACTGGTACTGCGTGTTGTGTGAAAAAAAAAAATGCGTGCTGTCTAATTCTTATGTCTGTCGTTCCTAGGAACGGGGGAAATTTTCATCGGGTCAGTTTTTCCGCCCGATGTACCTTAAATCATACATCTTTTAGGGACGGGTACTGCGTGTTGTGTGATTCTTATGTCTTCTTCACCTTAATCCCACCGACACGGCCGTGGTCGTGTTTTGGAGAAGCTCAGAGCACCGTTTCTCCAATCCCAAATCACCGCAATCGGCACTTCGGGGTTAATTGACATTCGCTCACGATCCAAGAGGAGTAACTCTACATTTTGTTATATCTGTATATGTATATTTTTATATCCATATTCACTTCAAACTGCTAAACCCGTTGAGCCAAAACTTGCTAATATCTCGCAAAATATAGAATTTACATTTTCTCATATATACATTTCTTGTTACGGCTGAAAATCTTAGTCTATTTTCAATACATTCATATAAACAAGCTCTAAACTTACACCCCTCGATTCCTGCTAACTGACGCAGCTATATGGCCACTGCCCCAAACCGTGAACGCCAACGACATTGTTGGCGAGAAAATAGCCCCCAAGCCGTAAATATCAACAACAACGACATTGTTGGCGAGAAAATAATTAGTTAAAATTACTAAATACACGCAATCCTATTTTCCCTTTCGTGATGCCAACAACAACTACCCGAAGCCCTGAATGCCAACAACAAACACATCATCGGGTCAGTTTTTTAAGTGAATCCAAGGCACTGCGATATGTCCCGAATCTGACGGGACTTCCACTGCCCAAAACCGTGAACGCCAACGACATTGTTGGCGAGAAAATAGCCCCCAAGCCGTAAATATCAACAACAACGACATTGTTGGCGAGAAAATAATTAGTTCAAATTACTAAATACACGCAATCCTATTTTCCCTATACGGCAATGTGAGATTTTTCGGGTAGCCCCGAGCCGTGATGCCAACAACAACGACCCGAAGCCCTGAATGCCAACAACAACGACATCATCGGGTCAGTTTTTTTCCGCCCGATGTACCTTAAATAATACCTCTTTTAGGGAGGGTACAATAATTTCTCTTAAAAAGGCACGATTAACTCATTGAAAAGCAAAAAAAATGTCATGTTTTGGACCAACGCCGCCAGTGGCGGGCTAACCTGCTAGTACTATCTATTTTGAGACTTCCGTGTGTGTGTACTTTATAGAATCGAAAACTACTGCACCCATCGAGCTCAAATTTTGTATATACATGTAAGTGTAAAAACCCACGAACACCGTAGTTGTCGCGTTTTGGAGAAGCTCTGAGCACCCTTTATCCACTCCCAAATCACCGCAAAGGCACGGCGTGGGTTAATCAAGTGATTATTTAATGAGCGTTTGTTTTTGACGCATCGCTATAAAGAGCGTCTGTTTTCCATTCAACGTTATTGGCATCTGCAGAGAGATATACGGGAACATTGAGTGGTTTCCTATGCGGGGAGATTTATTGGATGTTATAGTACTCTTACAACATCATTGTTATAGTATGTATGACACTTAGGTCAGGGCTTGGGGGGGGTAGTTATAGGCATAATGCTTCTCAGAAATCCCGGTTACAAACCAACACTCACAATTTTGTATTTACGCAAACGTATACGGGAACAAGTGCTTTCCTATTTTTAGAACGCAACACATGATACCAAACAAAATTACGTCGCGTTGGTGATGGCGTTCACGACGGGATTAATTGACTGTCTGCTCTTTGCGAGGATGGGGTTCACGACGGGATTAACTTTGCGGGGACTATTGACCATCTCGAAAGGGTGGACAACCTCTGTCAGGGGCTGCTCAATGGCCACGGGCAGGTTAAAAAAAATCATACCTCTTCTGGGTCTGGGCGTGTATAGACATGAGCGTGTTGTGTTCCTAAGAACGCGGATCGGGTAAGTTTTTCCGCCCTAGGTGAGCTCAAACTTTGTATATAAGTGTAAAAACACACGGGGATCGTCGACGTTGCATTGTGTGAAACATTCTTATGTCTGTCGTTCCTAGGAATTTTTCATCGGGTCAGTCTTAACCTTCAAACGGGTACCCACAAATTATATATTGTGACCCCGACATGACCTTGACCTTGAAAATGATCAATTCAAGGTCAAATCGGGTAAAATATTGAAAAACCCAATATTAACTCATTGAAAAACACAAACAAAACATAAAACATTGTCATGTTTCTGACCAAGCACGCCAGTGGCGGGCTAACCTGCTAGTCTCCTATATATTTTGAGACTTCCGTATATGTGTGTGTATATGTGTATATTTGTCCTCTATAGACTCGAAAACAGCTGCACCGATTGGGCTCAAACTTCCCATTTAAGGGTAAAAACCCACGGGAATGGTCGTTGCAGCATTTTGGAGAAGCTCAGAGCACCCATTCTCCACTCAGTCACAAAAACGGCACTGCTGGGTTAATAGCGTTGATAGTTAAAGAGCGTTCGTATCCGCAGTGTCGTTCCATATTTGGGTTCGTTAACCGGTTATCGCTCTTTATTCCCTTCAGCTTTCGCATACGGTTTTGTTTACGTTATCTGGAACTCGCTTCTGTGTGATTCTTACGTACTTAGGGCTTCCTAGGAACGGGGACATTTTCCGCCCGATGTGATCTTCACCTTGAAACGGGTACCCACAATATATGTGTGTGTCCTTTATAGACTTGAATCGATTGAGCTCAAACTTGCTACGGAAGTGTCATATATATGTGTGTGTCCTTTATAGACTCGAACCGTTTGAGCTCAAACTTGCTACCTACGGGAAGTGTCATGGACGGGTTAAATTGTGACCCCGACCTGACCTTGACCTTGAAAATGATCAATTCAAGGTCAAATCGGGTCAAATTGAAAAACAAAAAATTAAATTAAAAAATTAAAAAGGCACAATTAACTCATTGAAAAACAAAATTAAATTAAAAAATTTATTAACAAAATTTATTAAAAAAGCCAGTAAATTAAAAAGGCACAATTAACTCGTTGAAAAAAAAAATCGGGTAAAATTGAAAGAAAAAAAAAATTAATTAAACAATTCAAAAGGCACAATTAACTCATTGAATTTTTTTTTTTCAATTGTCATGTTTCTGACGATTGCCGCCAGTGGCGGGCTAACCTGCTAGTTGTTATATATAATATGCTTGATGTGGTCTTCTTCAGATAGCATAGATTCCTTCATGTGGTGTACTAGCTTAAAGGAATTAGTCTGTCAAAAAAATATTTTTTTTATCGTCATAATACTAATAATATATGTCTAAAAGACCCATTTCGCCAAGAAAATTCAAAATCGAGCAGATAGTATTTTTATTATTATGATATTAAAAAAATCGCGGAAATATCCGAAGTCAGTCACGTGAGTGCGATCACATGACCACAACGCGGTCACATGACCGATCATCTGCATCGACGCTTACCGATGACAGCGGTGGGTGGAGCTTGAAATAATTCCGCCAATCGCGTAACGAGTTGATAAATTACGCTGGTTAATTACCTAAGCCTTTACGATAAATAGCGATTACGGAATAAAACTGTTTGAATGTGCTGAATTATGAACTGGATTTGCTAGAATGTTGGATTATATAACGAATAATGATGGCTAAAATGCACTTTGAGGCGATAAAAGTTGTTTGAAATGAGATTAAGTTATGCAGAAATGCAATGAGCGAGCGGAATTTCGTGTGAAACTAATTTATCTGTTTCTGAAAGAATACAAGTTACGCCATATACCGGTACTTCATTCTTCGTTGTATGGTACCAATTTCGGAAGCTAGTTTACACACTAGTATCATCCCGCTATATGCGTACAATTAAATACAAATGCGGTGTGATTAAAAAGGTGGTGGTTATTGTACTAGTACATGTATTATGATGGCTTATATTCGTCATAATAATGTTCCTGTCTGTTTCTTCACACGAAACATTTTGTGTGGAGAAGTGCACGACTGTGAACCGCTTGCTAAAATCCTTCCAGTCAAGATCGATAAGTGAGTAAACAAAATAATTCACTCGAATACACAACAGACTGTTGAAACTACAATAATTATTAGTTAGGCTGCAGTTTGTCATAACGACATTTTTTTTAATTGAAGGCTAGACTGGCATTGTTTTTCAGTTTGTATTTGTTGTTCGTTTTGATGGCACATATTGACTTTCTAGAGAGGATTTTTTTGAATTGTTAGCATAGAAAAAATCCAATGATTGCCTCTAATAAAGATCGTCCATGTTTTCGTCGCGGTGTAGACAATAAAGAGCGTTCTCAATTATGAACGTGCTCTATTTCGATATGTCATGGGTGATTTTGTATGTGGTATTGTGACAATTAAATATAAAGAGCGTCCATGCTTCCGTCTCCCAAAAGCGGTAGACAATAAAGAGCGTTATAAATTACGCACTGTGTTGTCTTTTTGGAGGTACTAAATAATGGATCGCTAGCCCGCCCACAACTGAACACACTACATCTACTAGGAATCTTGGAATATGTGGAGATGACAGATACTCGGGATATTTATATCGAAAGTAAAACAACAAACACAAAACAAAAGCGCCTAAATAGAGTTAACATTATTCAGCCCAGTGTTTATATTAATTTGGGCGCTTCTTATATATGTATGACCAGAGAGATAATGTTCTTTCTATTCACTTTGTGGCGTTTTAGAGTGCAAACAAGTTCGCGACTGACACTGATGAATATTCACTGAATGATTACAAATCACCGAGTGAATACGCGAGACAATCAAAGCACTAATTACTGCCATCTATTCACCAAAGCAGACACGTCGTCGCCCGAAAACTATACTGTTCTAAGTCCTAAAGTTAGGTAAGAGAGATATGGCCATTTGAAAATTTGGGCCATCCAAAAAGTCCGTGTTTGACCATTTAGGAGTATGTACATGAGATAGTGTGGCTCCTGGTTGTTTATGGGGGTGATTTATCGTGGAAAAAGGTAACATATGCTCGAAAATCTTCGTGAAAGTCGATTTTACACCTGGAGATAGAACACTGTCCTAAGCTAAATGACCCATCGTCTGACATTTTTCGGATATAGATCAGTATAGAACTCAATTGAAGAACAAAATGTTTTATTATTAAAATGTAACGGCAATACAAGAACAACATAATCGGCGTACATTTCTATCTAAATGGCATGTGTATATGGTCCCATATAGTACACTGCGAAGGTTACAGACTCGTGTCAAACGAAATCAGATCTTATTAAGAGAATGGGGTGTGGAATATCCCGCCAAGTAGGACGTACTATGTTATATTATTCTCTGTTTGCAATGGCTGCACGGGAATTTCTACTTGAAATCGATAAAATCATTGCCAAAGATACGCATCTACCACCCCGGAATAGATAATCGAAAATCTGGTGTGCTTTAGTTTCTGCGAAGTTTGTATATATATGTATATACACATGTAGTGATGTTTCAAATAAAATTTGTCACGTAGAACCAAAGTAATGTCTATATATAGAAAAATTGCGCATATAAAATTATATACGGATCTATACAATCCTGACAGGCGAGTTTGGTAAATTACGCTGCATAACTTGAAAAATATGTGTATATTTGATACACATCTTGATGAAAATAAAAAGAAAATAACAGTAAAAAAAATTCTGATTGAATTATAAGATGGATGGTGAAAATAAAAAAATCCACATTCGTATGAATATAACCATAATTATGTATGATATTATTCATAGGGTTATGTGATCATACACATTGATTTACTTAATGTATTCAATTCCTGTGTATATATCATATGTGTCTACTTATCAATGGTATTTGTATATGTGTCACACCATAATAACGGATAATAAGTATAACCTTTTCGATAATCATACTATTAAGTATAAAAGTCATCCGATTTGGCTTTGTGCGAATATATGGGCGATTTGTCGTGGGGATCGAGTGACCAATTAGCTTAAATTCGTCTCAAAACTCGTGCCATATATATTGTCATTATTATGCTCGCAATGCTATATACCTTAATAGCATCGCGAGCACACATGTGACAATATATATGGCACGAGTTTTGAGGCAAATGTATTTATCACTACCAACGATGAATCACCATATTCTCATATTGCCAACTTGGATGTCCTTTATACATATAGAGTATGACGATAATTTTACTCCCCGTTGTCTATATAATTGCTTAAACAAAATGCAGGTGCGGAAATTTCTGCGCGACCCGTCACAATTAATAACAATTTCAATTGTTAGTCTGAATCGGAATCACTAGATTGATCTGACATTTCTGGTATGATAGCTTCATAATATGCCTTATCAACAGGTGGCATATATTTATACATTGAACGCATGTCGTTCTTCTTTTCCGACGATAACTGTGCTCGATACACCACTTGATTAGCATTTTTCAACATTTTTGACTTTCTTGTACTCTGAGATAATGATGACAACAGTTACTGAGTAATTGTGTTCATATCAGGGAATATATGTATATAGATATAGATAAGATGTCACCTGATGAGATGTTTGAAACACATCGAAAGGCCAAGTGACCTAAATATATACTTTTATAGAAGCCATGTCTTACTTTCATTTCAATAGAATAGACAATCAGACGGACATACATAATAGTTCGAGCGAAATGTAACTTTGATGGCCATAGTACTATATCAGCGGCACCTCAAAACATTTTGCGGTCGTTTACGGTGAACTTGTATAATATTTATTGCTGCATATATAATTAACCGGCGAAGGACATGCATTAAGGAAAGGGGGTGCCGCTTTAAATTATGTTTCCTGTATCATACTGAGTGCGGAGATGTAACATGCTATGAGAAATTGTTCAACATTATACTGTTCCATCTCCAAGGAGCAAGGTGATGTGGGTCACTATTACCAGCGAAACATGAAATGGTTATGAATTATAGTGCGCTATCTCCAGTTCTTCGCCACGCGGTTTGACCTTCCTGAGTCCTATACTGTTCTATCTCCGACGCTGATTTCAAACTCAAATATTTCCATAAACGGGACTTATAATGTATAGCACTATATGTTATTATCTACATTGATATAAAGTTACTCACTAAAACATGATGACATCCTTTTGTAGCAGTTGTTTCATATATAAAACACGTTGAGAATTGTATACCGTTCCTATTTAGCCCACCATAATTTTATCAACAAATTAGCACGTGATTAGATCGCGCGTTCCTATTGGTTATTGGAGATAGACCATTATAGAGGTGGATATATAACATTATAAACCTAAAAACCATGTCATTTTTCGTTTTGTATCACTTGGATAATGGGCGATAAGTCTGGGAATTGTAGACCAATCGCGCCGGACATGCGCCCAAAATGTAGCTCATGTTCCGCCGATTCCAGCGATACCAAACACTCATTTTTTTTGAAAAAGTGAGTTAGGACAGTATAATTCTCGGGCGACCACGTGCCGGCATGTTATTAATGGCTACAAAAACAACAACCATTTTAGGCGCTATTAATTACTTTATTCACAGAGTTATTGTCTTCTATTACAGATAAACGGCCAAATCGTAACGTAATCTATACACCACACGCGCACATACGACTCCGCATTTTAGTATCGGCTGACTTACGATTACGTCATCGTAGTCAGCATAATAAACTCCGGCTCCGAATCTGTGTTTTTAATTTGCTCCCCACAAGTACGTCACTCGTAGTTTAGTCACGGAAATCTCCGAATACCGGTGCTGGTATTATTTATTTATTTTACGGGTTATTTATTATGCAATCGGAATGGGACTTGGATCATTTTAATCACAACAGGGAGGGCTTTCCGATTGCGTTTTGTAGTTTCTAGACCGAATAAATCCTTTAACAATTAAGGAGTTTTCTGTGTACACGTACATGTAGGTCAATCTAAACTTTCCACCACCTGACAGACAGAGTTATGGGCATGGAAACCCAAGGTTAATTTTAATTCAAAGTAATTTTTTTCGTATAGTGTAATTATATATAATAGGCCTAATATAGGCTATAGAGGATCTACAATGAGTCCACAGTTTATATATATCGGAATTTACAAACAAGTCCAGTAAATTAGTTCTGCACTGAGCCTTTGGTGAGGTCCAGACCTACTGGAAAAATATTGTAAATTACACTATAAACTGGGGACAACTTGTAGATTCTATTTATTACATGATCCAAAACTGGTATCTGATATAGTTTATTCACAACTGACCACATACGGTATACATACAGTAATGCCCTAAATAATCGATTCCTTAACCACAGCAGAATTATGGGTATTTTTAGTTGGAAATATGGCTTGTTGCCATGCATCAGAAAGCTCTCACTGAGAGCTTTCCGATAAATGGCCACAAGCCATATTTCCGACTAAATCCTGAGAAATTACCCATAATTCTGCTGTGGTTAAGGAGTCGATTATTTAGGGCAAATAATATAATAGTACATACTTGCATGCAACAACATTTTTAATTATAGCCCCACTCTCAAAGAGAATGGGGGTATAATGGATTGACCTCATCCGTCCGTTCGTCGGGACATTTGTCCCTCCGTTTTTCCATCCATCTGTCCGGGCAGATATCTCAAACACCGGTTGACAGATCTGACTGAAATTTGATACAGATGTTTACTACTACCGGTATTCAATGGAGTGTTCAGTTGTTTTTTCTGGATTTTCCGTTTTTTTGTCCGTTCGAGTATATACCCCAAACACCAGTTGTCGGATCTGAATGAAATTTGGTATGAATGTTCACTACTATGGGGGCATTCAATGAAGTGTTCAATCGTTTTTTCCGGATTTCTGTTCTAGCGTTATTCATCTTTGTTTATCTGGAAATGTTTTTTTTGTCCATCCGAGCAGGTAATCTCCACCACCAGTTGTTGAATCTCAATGAAATTTGGTATGGATGTTCACTACCATGAGGATATGGACGTTCACTACCATGAGGTCAATCAATTGAGTGTTCAATCGTTTTTTTTCCCGGTTATTCTTTGTTTATTTGGAAGGTTTGTTTTTTGTCCTTATCTCCACCACTGGTTGACGGATATCAATGAAATTTGGTATGGATGTTCACTACCATGAGGATATGGACGTTCACTACCATGAGGTCAATCAATTGAGTGTTCAATCTTTTTTTTTCCGGTTATTCTTTGTTTATTTGGAAGGTTTGTTTTTTGTCCTTATCTCCACCACTGGTTGACGGATATCAATGAAATTTGGTATGGATGTTCACTACCATGAGGATATGGACATTCACTACCATGAGGTCAATCAATTGAGTGTTCAATCGTTTTTTTTCCCAGTTATTCTTTGTTTATTTGGAAGGTTTTTTTTTTTTTCCTTATCTCCACCACTGGTTGACAGATATCAATGAAATTTGGTATGGATGTTCACTACCATGAGGATATGGACGTTCACTACCATGAGGTCAATCAATTGAGTGTTCAATCGTTTTTTTCCGGTTATTCTTTGTTTATTTGGAAGGTTTGTTTTTTGTCCTTATCTCCACCACTGGTTGAAGGATATCAATGAAATTTGGTATGGATGTTCACTGCCATGAGGATATGGGCGTTCACTACCATGAGGTCAATCAATTGAGTGTTCAATCTTTTTTCCCCGTTTTCCATTCTAGAGTTATTCTTTGTTTATTTGGAAGGTTTGTTTTTTGTCCTTATCTCCACCACTGGTTGACAGATATCAATGAAATTTGGTATGGATGTTCACTACTATGATGGCAATCAATGGAGTGTTCAAGCATTTTGTTTGTATTTTCTATTCTAGAGTTATTTTTCTCAGTTATTTGAAACTGTTGGGTTTTTACCCCTGTCTGAGCAGATATCTCAACCATACTTTGTCGGTTTGAATTTGCTACCATGGGGGTATACCACCACCACCGGTGCAACCTCTTGTTAATATTGATGCAACTTGTTGTGACAGCATAACCAGATTGGCTGTCTTTCTGTTGCCCCAATAGTATTAAATATGGCAATTATTATTCAACATAAACTTCATAATCAGAACATGGAGATTGTTGAATATTAACACACATATTGTAGCATGTTCACCCCTGATAGTGAGTTCTTGAGGAAATTTTGGCCAGTTGAAAAATTGGGACCCAAACTGAGGGGGGAGGGGGACAAGGACATGGCCCTGAAAAGGGAGTTGCACTCCATGAATTTCGAGTGCACACTTTGGTTTCAATTTTTATTTTTTCAACTACATTGAAATTGAAAAACAAATAATTTTAACCCCCCCCCCCCCCCATTAGTATCCCCTGCACCCCTGGGTTAAAATTTTCTGACTGACCAGCCACAAATTTTACAACTACACTGAAGTTGGAAATCCTATGATTAATTAAAGGATTTATTCGGTCTAGAAACTACCAAACGCAATCGGAAAGCCCTCCCTGTTGTTATTAAAATGACCCAAGTCCTATTCCGATCGGATAATAAATAAGCCGAAAAATTTATAAATAATACCATAACCGATATTCGGAGATTTCCGTGACTAAACTACGGATGACGTAGTTGTGGGCGAGCAAATTAAAAACACAGATTCGGAGCCAGAGGTTTATTATGCCGACTACGATTACGTAATCATAGTCAGCCGATACTAAAATGTGGAATCTGTGTGTGTGTGTGCGCGCGGTGTATATATAGATTACATCATAGGCTCCTGCGAATATTCGATATTCGATTCGAAAGTCAAATTCGATTCGAATTCGAGTCGAAATTGCCAACTCGAAATTTCGAATATACTATGACAGAAAAGTAGGCTGTTTCAGGACAAGTACACATGTCGATCTTAGCTGTTTGTGGCATTTAATTCCAGAAAATTATGTATATATGCACATTATAATTCTTATTGTACATAGCCAACAATTAGCCACGATTGGATGACTAAATACGTCTGAATTATATAGCTTTAAAATGGTAGCAAAAGCTAGCAGATAGCCAATGGACCGACGACGCGGTAAATTATAATAGCTATGAGACTGGGCTACCGATAGCGTTATCCATCGTCTATTCGATTCCGCGTTATGTAATATGGGTGAGAATGTAAACAACACATGTTCCTGGTGTCGAAAAGTGCATGTTGGCACTGTTCTCTTTTGAAGTTGACTTTCAGTTTCGGAGTTTTCTTTTACAATGGACAAAATGTCGTCCATCATTCATGTTTATTTTAAACATGATAAAGCTGCAGGCACGTGTGATGAATGCAACATGCATGGTGTATAAATCGCAAGCATCTGGGACAATGACCCATCTATGGAAGCATCTGTTCAAGAAGCATCAACCAATACATGAAGAGACTACACTGCGACTGTTGTTGCGTCTTCAAGTTTATAAAAACGGGTGTTTCCGAATGCCGATTTGCAATTTTGCATGTACATGCAAACTGTAGAAATTTCGTGTGATTTTAGTTTGATAATCCGTTTAGTGGTAATATATTAATCGTTGTGATGGCCGCATGGACGTTTTAATCTGCTTTGTTTTCTTGACAATTATAAATTGAAGTTAATAGTATATCAAACGACGGTTTATCGCCACATAAGTTCTGATGGAACTTCATGCATGTAGTTCATAGAACGTTTCACAAATAATCTAATCGTTGACAAAACATACCTAATTGAGAATGCAACACACAGATATGATTCGATTCGATATTCAATTCGATTTCGTGAATTCGATTCGATATTCGATTCGATCAAAATATCCAATTCGCAGGACCCTATTACATCAATATGCGATGCGTTATATCAGTAAATCAAGATAGCGTGGTTCACTTTGGAAGTCATTATCGTATAGAAGACAATATACTTATATTAATAAAGTTATTAGTAGCGCATATATGATAGTCGTTTTTGCAGTCATTAATAACATTCCGTCGCATGTTTGGTTTGTTGAATCAATGACAATGTTATTATTGTGCTAAATTTTATAGTCACTCAGTGACTATTCAACATGCAGTGTCAACCGGCGAAATTGTTTGCACTATAAAATGGGACCCAAACTGAGTTGTAATGGCAGCAGACGATAGCATCAACTTTGTCATAAGAAGCCCACACACGTTATAAAAATACTGGGCGGAACTATCTATCAGGCGTTTCATTTGTTGTTCTTTGTAAGTTATTTCCAAATTCTCAATCATTCATATATTTCAATGCCACCATGCCACATACAGTTCACCATTATTTAGTACCTCCAAAAAGACAACACAGTTCATAATTTAGAACGCTCTTTATTGTATACTGATTTTGGAAGACGGAAGCATGGACGCTCTTTATATTTAAATGACAAAATACCACATACAAAATCGCCCATGACACCTCGAAATAGATCACTTTCATAATTGAGAACGCTCTGGATTGTCTACTGCGACGAAAGCATGGACGCTCTTTATTAGAGGCAATCATTGGAATTTCAACTCGGGAGACTGAAAATCAAACTTCAAACTATTTTGAAATTTCGGGCAAGGCCAGTAGAAAAATTGGATCCTGACATTGCAATTGCATGGAAATTCTGAAGTGTATTGACAACCATTCATGATCACTTCACCATAAAATTTTGGTTAAATGAGTATCTTGGCCACCATTGTGAAACGAAACAACCATGCAGAACCATTAAATTCGCGACCAACCTATGTGGCAACTCAAACAATCACCAACTTTGAACACTGAAAAAGCCCTTCATAATTTTATGTTATGAAATCACATGTGTCATCAAATGGGTATATCCTTCATGTAAGAATACACAAAATCATATATGTTTCTCCATATATATTATCGACACGATCGAGATATGTATATATTTATATTTGTTATCTACCGATATATATGTATATATAAGATATATCTATATATATAGATACATATGTTTGTATACAATTATGTATATAAAACTATGTCTATGTATATACAAAAAAAAATGATATGTATATGTATATATACATTTATTTATCCTCAATCTAGGAGATAGATATATACTGTGTGCTGAAGTATCCCACAACCCAACTCTACATGTAATTGTGTGTGCCATACACATATACATATTCTATTATATACTCAGTCAAACTCTGCCCAGGGCACACTGACACTGCCACCCTCCCAGTGTATTCCAGATGTCCTACGCACTTAATGGTCCATATGTATGTATGCTCTGACCAGGATACACCGACACACGTCATTTACAATAATGTGAGATAGTATTTTTTGATAGCCAAATGCTGTCATGAACCGCGAACTTGTATATATACTTTAAAATCTATCATATACAATTTGGATCATAAATATATAAAGCAATTTTATGGGAACAACCATATGGGGGTGGTGGCTCAGATGGTTAAGTGCATTGTGCAAAAAATTATCTTATTCCTGTATGTTTGGCAGAAAATTGCGCCTTTGACAAACATAAGACACCTAGTGTATCAATCCCGACAAACGCTATAATTTGTGGATCACACACATGAATGACCATCCGATTCGTGGATGTGGGCAAGTTTATCAGAGCATTATGCTAAAGGACAATATAGGCCATCAAGAGCAGACGGGTCTAATTACAAAATGTGCAGATTTGCACAACCGTTTTGGGCGATGATCCGAATGGCGAGGTGTATTGCGCATTGATCCGACGTTGGGGTTTATAGGGATACAGTTAGGTTCGTGTATCTGGGCAAGTTCACAAAAGCATTGTCAACATAAGATGCCCATTGCTGGCGGTGCTTATTCCAAACCGGACAGGTTCTAATATGTGGATCAGGCAACAGGTGGTAATCTGCTTCAGGTATCTGGGCGAGTTTTTCAGCATATGCGGGTATACAATTGCAATAGCTGCGGATTGCACAATGTTCCAGAGGGACGGTCCAGTGTGTGATGCACACAATGCATTAGTCCAATGTGAGCATGCAGAAAGATCGCACAGCATTCCAATAAACTACATGTAGGTCATCACGGAACCCTGAAATAGGCAACATAGGTTATATTTCTGGGTATGAAAGAAGGTAATTTAACAGACCCTGTGTGGGACATCTGTGGCATATTTGTGCGTGTTATGTGCTATACTGAGATAACTATCCAACATATACCTGCCAGGATTTTGATAAAGTTTGTCATCACGGGACCCATAATTTTGGAAATTAAATTATACCCAGGGGTATGAGACAAGGTCAGTTCACAGGCCCAGTGGGGACATATTAGGGCATAGTTGGGCTCTACTGTGATAACTGTCCACCATAAACCAGAAGAGATCCACAAGCAGCTAGGGTTTGGATAAACTAGGTCATCACAGATGCCTGAAATATGGGAAGTAGCTGTTATTAGATATTTAACAAAGGGAATGAGACAAGGTCAATTCACGGGCCACGTGTGGCACATACATGTGTATGCTGGCACAGTTGGGCTATACTGAGACAATTGTTAAACATATACCAGAAAAGGACCACAGGCAGCTAGGTTTTTGATCATGTATGTCATCACAGGACCCTGAAACATAAAGTACATGTATATATGTATTTGATATTTACCCAAGGGTATGATATAAGGTCATTCACAGGCCCCATTGGGTACATGTTGGGGCATAGTTGGGGTCCACTGAGACAACTGGTCTATATATACTGCAAACGGACCACACGCAGCAAGGCTTTTAATAAACTAGGTCATCGCGGATCCCCAAAATAGGGAAATTAGATGATATTCGATATTTACCCAGGGGTATGACGCAAGGTCAATTCACAGGCCCATCGGGACGTATTGGGACATAGTTCGGTATTTCTGAGATATATGGCCTATATATACCAGAAAGGACCACACACAGCTGTTCTTCTGATAAACTAGGTCATCATGGAACACCAAAGTAGGGATATTCACAGGCCCTGTGGGGTACAAGTTGGGGCATAGTTGGGGTCCACTGAGACAACTGATCTACATACATGTATATGTAATGGAAACGGACCACACGCAGCAAGGCGTTTAAGACTCTGGAATGCATACAATAATTCCCTAAATAATCGACTCCTTAACCACAGCAGAATTATGGGTAATTTTTCAGGATTTAGATGGAAATATGGCTTGTTGCCATTCATCGGAAAGCTATCAGTGAGAGTTTTCCGATGAATGACAACAACCATATTTCTGACTAAATCCTGAAAAATTACCCATAATTATTTAGGGCAATATTGTAGCTTGTTTAACAGTCTGTATTTTAATCAGACTGACTTATGTTATTCCAATGATACTTTGCAGGGATGTCAGTTAATTTCAATTATGGCTGTGTTAATTCTGCTATTATCACCAAAACTTCTTGAAATTATACATTTTTCACACTTTCTTGGCAATCATTAAGATTGTTTTATCACATGATTCTAAGTTCAGTAAACTTTTAAATGCTTTGTGTCAGGCAACACATTTCAGATAAGAACAACATTATTAAATCACATGGCATTTAGAAATCAGGCATCCAGTAACTCTGAACTGACCCCAAACCTGACTCTCTTATATGATTCTGTCCTACTGATATTTTTACTTGAAAGCAGTTTGTTCTGATGGTGAACTAAATAATAACAATAAAACAGTTAGAACAGATTAGAATACAATGATGCTTATTTTACAACAATTATACACGTGCCATTATTTTAAGGGGTTCAAGGAGGTCCCTAATCTGATAAAACCCTGTTATTTTGTGGCTCAATATATTGGAAGAGGTTGTTTCTGTAAAGGTAAAGAAGATTCCATGAAAAATAAACTTTCATGTGGGTCATAAGACCACCGGAGGATGAAAACCACAAAATTGGGGTTCAGGCCCCTAAAAAGTTAAATTGGGCCCCATTTATCAAATTCCTCATAGAAACGTACTATAGAAACCACATCAAACAGAAAGTGGTTGGCCTTTCCCTAAAGAGCCCGGATGTGAGACTGATTATTAGGCTGTAGACATTGATTTGTGAGATGAGAACACCCCCAGATTAATATCAATTTTTAGTTATGTCCACATTAGGCCTCTATAAACAAATTTCAGTAATGCCCTAAATAATAAACTCCTTAACCACAGCAGAATTACTGGTATGGGTAATTTTTCAGGATTTAGTCGGAAATATGGCTTATTGCCATGCATCGGAAAGCTCTCAGTGATGCATTTGGCTCCCTAACCTTGGTTGTTTCTATGAGTTTTTCCAGAGTCGTAATTTCGCTAAAATCCGGATTGAGAATCCGAAGCCGATTACGGGGGCGGGGCTAATTCCCGATTCTAGGTCAGATTTTGAAATCCATGTGGTCTCCGAAACTATGTTTAATGTTCTCCCAGCGTCAAACATGGCTCATTTATTTGACACAAGTATCATTTGTATCTTATATTTATAAAGTTCATGTTTGTTGTGAAAGTCATGCTTTTCTTCTATGTGTATATACACGGCACATAATTTGCTGCCAATCCGACTTAATCGCATCTTTTTTTTTCAAGTTAAAGTGTGTTTATTGATGATGGCAAGCATATCTAAACGTGACAGCTCTAGGCCTCCTGAATCAAATTCCGAAGATGTTGTGAAGAACACACGAAACTTGTCAGTTGAATAGGGACATGACGACAGGGGTTGATTGGGTGTCTCGACCCCCATCCCGAACTTTGGTACAATTTGCTAAGCTGTGCAGTCATTCATACGTGAGGAAAATCAGGATTATTTTGACTAACTGTTTCAAATAATGATACGTACAAGCCAACAAACGCAAAAAACAAACCCGATTTTAAATAAATACATATACAAACTTATGACTAACTCGGGAGAGGGGGTGTCCAGTGATCTGTATATATGTTCAACTTGTTTTGGTAGTCATGTTGCTTTGCCATTACTAATTATTTATTTTTTCAGTGTAATAACATATGGGAGAGGGGGTACCCTGAAGTGAGTCAGTACTTGTCCCCCAATTCCTTTGTATGTATAAACAAATGTATGTGTTATATATCATGTGTTATCTAAATTTGACATATATTTGAAATAAATATATCTAAGCTAAACTTTGGTACATTCCAGCAGTCGAAAATTTCATGCATGACACAACATTAGTTGGACATTAATTTGACACCATATATATAGGTTGGCATTGTTCTCATTGTTTGAAACTTCTAGCCACGTCCATAGAACATGTGTCTGTTGTCTATACAGAAAAGTTTACCCATAATTCTGCTGTGGTTATGGAGTCGATTAATTAGGGCAATACATGTACCAAAGTGAACCAACCTCTGATAATTTTAACCCTTTGGCGAGTAGAACGACATATATGTCGTCTATCGGTTGAGGAGTAGAACGACATATATGTCATTTCAGGAAGTGTTATTTTACGTAGACATAACTTCAACAAATCATCTGATTTATAAATGATTTCTATAGGAGTTATTTTGATTAATATAATGTTCCAAATGTATAAGTGCAATTGATTATGATAACACACATTAACAAAAAATGCACATAAATTAAAACAAATTATTGGGCCTTTTTGACCGAACTTGTTAATAATTATTGCTATGACGTTGACGTTAAATTTACTCATGACATCATGTATATGACGTTACAGATACTCTCCAAAGGGTTAAAGGCCCACTTAATTTTCAAACCCCAAGATAATTTTACATAAAATATATGCCATATTATATACCATTTGAAAAAGGAAGCTCCAAAACATTGTATTATCAACTTATCTGGTGTAATAAACATAAACTTCCATTGAAAAAACAAGCCATATTTCCGACTAAATCCTGAAAAATTACCCATAATTCTGCTGTTGTTAACGAGTCGATTATTTAGAGCATTACTGTACTCGTCATTGATTATCTAGTATAGAAAACTTTACGAATAAAATATAAAAAATTAAATTTTCCTAAAAAGTGGATGAGAATCTGGTAATTTATTTACATTAACCTTAGACAAGCCAAGTAATTTTATCAAAGTGTTAGGACTGGTTTCTGTTGTCATAGTAATGAGAGATGTCAGTATGTTATCTCCAGCCCAGGTGGTGCTCTGACTATTGTGGTCCAATCAGAGTAAACAGATAACTAAAGCTTAAATGATCAATCAACTCCAGAGAAAGATCATTTTCATTCACAACAGTTATGCTTTGGCCTTCACCAATCAACATGTACTATGGTATGTTACCAATCAACATGTACTATGGTTTGTTACTAGATAAATGATGCCAAGTGGATGACACTTGCAGCAGCGAGCTTTCATCTATCCTAGCTGTATCCTATTTGTATGTGGACAGTTACATGCAAAGGTAAGGTACATGTTTAGACAGTTAAGGCCAACTCATATCTTGTTGGCATATACTCCCCCATCTGCCCTGATGCATGGGATGTGGACAGTTACATACATGTATAAAGGTAAGGTATAGACAGTTATGGGCAATTCATATTTTCTTATGTAAAGGTAAGGTATAGACAGTTATGGGCAATTCATATTTTCTTATGTAAAGGTAAGGTATAGACAGTTATGGGCAATTCATATTTTCTTATGTAAAGGTAAGGTATAGATAGTTATGGGCAATTCATATTTTCTTATGTAAAGGTAAGGTATAGACAGTTATGGGCAATTCATATTTTCTTATGTAAAGGTAAGGTATAGATAGTTATGGGCAATTCATATTTTCTTATGTAAAGGTAAGGTATAGACAGTTATGGGCAATTCATATCTTGTTTGCATATACATGTACTCCCCTCTGATGCATGGTATGTGGACTGTTACATCTTCACATGATGCCTCATTGACCTATTCGTTTAACTAAAGATAGAGTTTACCAAATGTTGGTTTAATTGACTGGATTAATGGGAGGGGTGCAAATGTAAACAATGCTAATTTTCCTGATGCACCATACATACGTGTAACTACCGGTATATTGTGAAGCAAATGTCAGAAATTGTTTAATTTATATATTGCCTCCAGGTATTTACATGGTGCTTTCTTAATATTGCATCAGCTGACAAGTAGGAAGCCTTGAGGAATTTGTTTTATAAAAGCCATAATATAAAACATACTACGAACTGCATAGCTCTTTTTATCTCAATTAAAATATTTACCACAGATATATAAATCCATAACCAGCACGTCATGGTTCTGACGTCTTTTTATGTGTACCCATACCATATTATGGTACACATAGTCGACATCCGGATTGAACACTCATCGTTCATTTGAACGGTCATCTGTCCGTAGACACTTTACGCATGGTGCCATAACTCAAACATTTTCGATCCAATTGGAACTAAATTTTGTATATGAGATCAGGTTCGAATATGGGATCGATATAATTTTGTTTTACGGAGTTATGGCCCTTTATCGAAAATTTAAAAAAAATGTTTTTTTGAATTTTTAAACTTTATTTTAGATTGAATTCCTTGCTCAACTTAAAAAAAAATATTAAAAAAAAATTCTTTCATCAAATTACTGAAACTCATTTCAGCATCTTCTTGGGAACCACCATTGCTGATTAATTTCACGTACTATAGTATGGTGTGAAGGGACCTTGGATGGTAGGTATTCAGATTGTTAATATTTGACCGACCTCAGGGTTGGGGCGATTACATGTCGGCGACCTGTCAAAAAGAGCCAGAGTTGGTGTCACACTTTCCAAGTAACCCTCCCACCTTCTACCCCTACCCCTACCCTCCACTTCCCTCCACCATACCCTCCCCTCCTACCCTCCCCAAATTCTAGTTATATCTCTTCCTTGCTTTGACAACAATAAGCATTTTAAGGCAACTTGAGTTAATTACCGGACCACATGCTCTGTCAGATTTGATGTTTCTATAAAGGCTGTTTTGTTAATCAGGACTTATCCAGGTGAATGTATTTAACTATACCAATGGAGCTGTAGATCCTTGGATGCTTGAACTTATATTGGATCAAACAGGGCCCAGATGGAGATTTAACACCCCACCCGCTATGAGATAAACTATTTGTTCTGTTAATTTCAACTTTGGTGTGTATCCATATATTCCTAGCATTATATAGTAGTTATGATATCTTAATTATCAGTTTATATAGGTGTTATAATCTTCTGCCTTTGTCTCATTTTAGCCAGAAAGCAAAACACATCAACTAGAGGCAAATTAATAATGATGTTGATTCTGTGTATCTGATTTATATGCCTGCAGTCTCCCTAACCGAGTATTGACGATTCAACATATTTAATAGTTTGCATATTCCATAGATCAGCATGCAGCGGAAATGATCAAGTACATTATAAACTCAAGCTATCTAAAAAATTATAATCGATACTCACATGTATCTGCCACAAATTCTCCACCCCTCCTGGTTAATCAATTTACAAATATTAACCCTTTTTGACTGTCCACAAGTCCTTTCATCTCTTCTAGCCACATGCCCCCGTACAGAAATGCTCTAAGTAATCGACTTCTTAACCACAGCAGAATTATGGGTAACTTTTCAGGATTTAGTCGGAAATATGGCTTGTTGCCATTCATCGGAAAGCTCTCGGCGAGAGTGTTAGCCCATGTGAACCAATTTTGACCAAAAAAAAAAACTACTTATGTCCTTTTGACTGTAAGGCAAACCTATAGTATGCTTGTTTAAAGGTACTCAATCCGATCAGACTCTCCTAAATTACTATTTCTTTGGCTTCGGGGTAAAAAATATTTGATTCGAGTCGAGGAACCCACCCATCAAAGCTCAGAGTGATCAGATATCGATTTTTGAAGTTTGTTAATTTCTCAAGATGTGGCCCAGAAAACACTTGTCAAATGGATAAATTTTACCTTTACATCCCTCCAAATGAGTAACATACCATTCCGATGTACACTTTTTAACTGACTGGGAGAATCCATTTAGTATAAAATAGGTTGATTAATCAGAACTCACAATCCTGCCTCAAATGCAGCTAAAGTGTATATATGAATTATCTGGTAAAATGCTTTTACTCAAAATGCCTGAACCTGTGGACAAAGACAACATTGGTATCTTATGTATTGATTCTTGTAAATACTCGTTCTTAATTTTCTTGTATAGTCATACTCTACTGTTTATTGTTTGATTGATGAGATGACTCAACCATACTACAATGTTCATATGCTCAATAACGATTCTATTTCAATTAATGATTTTTTTTTCCAGGCAAAGTGTAAATGTAACTTGAAACCACAGTAACCATGTCAGAGTACGAAGAAATTCTGAAGGAAATCGGTTCTTTTGGACCATACCAAGTCAGGGTTTTTGTGTTGGTTAGCTTGTTCGAGACACCACTAGCATGGGCGATGCTGCTTCCGGTATTTGTTGGGGCGAAACCAAAATGGACCTGCTATGAGGAGCCACTACATAATGATTCTAGTCACACTACACAACATGTACTATCTACTACTCCGGCTCTCAATCCATCCGTCGCCAGTCCTGAAGCATCAAATGATAGCTGTTCATCCATCAACTGTGTCCATAGCTTCTCGAGTGAATTCACTTCTATTGTATCAGAGGTTTGTATATTTTAAGGATTTTGAATATTTAAGTAATATGTTGTGTTATGCTATATATCTAACTAGAACATTCCAGCTGGCATTGAATACAGAGTTATATGAAACTTGGTATGTGATCTTCATATGAGAAAGTCTCGGTCAATTTCAAATTTGGGTCCCGTCCAACCATTTCTGATGGAGTTATGCCCCTTTTCGACTTAGAATTTTTTGATTATTTTGTTGTCCGGATTATAACTAACAATAGCTCAAACTTTACAAAGTAATTTATATGATCATCCAATAGCTTTAAAATTTAGTACATTGATTAGTCTGTGAGTCTGTCGGTCCATAGAAACTTGAAGATCTATATCTTTGTTATCATCAGTTGGATTTTACTGATCTTCGGTATGTTGATGAACTAACATGGGAAATAGTATTTACAAACAGCGGGTTTCATCCATTGATTTCCAGAGATACGACTCTTTTATTGAGTAATGGGACACCCTACGTACCACATCCCTCATCCGTTCATCACCAAACTTCATATGGATCTTCATGGTGACCTCTAGGTGGGAGCCGTCAAATTGTTTCCAAAATTTGTTAAAAAGAATGCCTGCCAGCAGCCATATTAAATTTTACATTTAAGTCCATCGGCCCACCTTGCCACATTTGATGGAAGAATGTTAGAAAATTTACATGCTTGCTTAGGATCACCTCTAGATTTGAATTTCAACAATTATCAATGAAAAACATGGCCGCCGACACCCATCTTGGATGTATATGTGGTTTGTATAATTTTTTAGCAAAAATAAATAAGCCATAGCTGGTGGCTAATTCGAGCTATATAAAATGTAGCTATTGTCATCGTGCTAATGGCTGCAATCCTCAGTATATATTTATTGCTTCTGATTTATTTTTTAGTGGGATCTAGTCTGCGATAAAAGTTACATTCCTACTACCATCACATCCATACAAATGGCTGGAGTTTTACTTGGAGCGTTAGCCACAGGGCAGGTTGCTGATACTTTTGGGAGAAAGAAGCCACTCTTCTTGGAGTTTTTCTTTCTGTGCTTGTTCCTGCTTTGTAGTGCCTTTCTGCCTACTTGGGAGATATACGCTGTATTCCGCTTCATTATTGGTGCCCTCGTAGGAGGTAAGAATTTATTCAAATATCTTAACCTTTCCATGACTAGAGCTTCCTGAAATTTTACGACAAAACCCTGTGCCAATGCATTCTCTTATATATGCGAGTCTCCCATAGGGAGCCTTGCATATATAAGAGAATACAATGGCCTAATAATATTTACCTCGACCTTGTAAGCCAGTGTATTCTCTTATATATGTGACATTCCCTATGGGAGACTCACATATATGAGAGAATGCACTAGCACAGGATCTTTAACACTGCACTAGAGCAGCTATCGTCATGACAGGCTTAACCCTTTTTATACTAAATTGATTTGCAGGGATGTGCAGGTAATATATCTAGGCGATAGATAAATAAAAGTGCTATTTATTGAGGGAAATGATTGATATACTGCCAGGAAGATATAGGGCATCTTGAAAAATGTTGCATATCTACGTAAATTAATGCATGACACTGATGGGTAGCCGTGAGAAAATTTCGCGAAATTGCAAAAGAAAAACAAAAGTGCTAGTGGCTAAAGAAAGTGGCTCAAAGAATTTGGGTGTGTGGCTGTTAAATTAACTACAATCCGACAGATTAAGTTTTACAATCAGGCAACACTATCCCACCACGAGACAGTCTGAATGAAAGCTAATTGATTCTCGGCTTATGTCACGGCGACTGGTTGTAATTGCATCGTGTACAGTGAATGGGTTTTCTATTTCTACTCGATAAAAACACACATTCATGGTATTGCTTTCACATCGCCAAACATTAGTGAAACAAAGAAAGGACATATATCCTATAATATCAGACTTTGCATAACACTGTATTGTGTACCTGTGTCGACTGTGGAATGTGAGAGGTCCTTCTCCTACCAACATTTAATCAAAGATAAACGGCGAAATAGACTTTCTGTTCCACATTTAAACTTAGTAATGCAAAATGCATTTGAAGGCACTCCAATGTTGGACTTCAAATTTGGTAAAGCTTTTAATAAATGGGCAGTTGTTAAATCTCGCAGAATTTTCAATGTTTGATTATTATTATTATTATTATTATTAACATTTGTAGAGCGCCTATTTCACTACAGAGTTGTGTTCATAGGCGCTGTTACATAAAATATGTGATAAAAAAAATAAATATATATAGATATATAAAAGAACATCATACTATAGGATAAAAGAGCAAACACGCGGATAAAAAAAAAATAAAAAAATTCACAGATATAAATTAATGGTTAAAAAGTCATTCGAAGAGAAGCTCCAGATAAAGTCAGTTAAAATATTTCAGTTGAGTCCATAAGCTAGTTTAAAAAGATGTGTGTTGTTAATTTTGTTGCTGTTGTACCTACCAGAACCTGTTATATTATATTAGAATAGATATCATGAGTTAATTAGCTTGTGTTGTTCTTTGAATATGTTTAAATCAAAGTGGCTCCAAAAATATGGGTTGAAAAAAAGTGGCTCAAGTACTACTATTTGAAATGAAAAGTGGCTCAAAAAAATTCACAAGTTGTTAAGTTGGTGGCTCAAGAAAAATTTGGGTCAGTGTGAACACTGTTTTCATATAATCATTTATAGTCATATTTTTATAAAATAGTTCTACAAATAACATGAGCTTACTATCTACTGGCAGGTTTACCCAGCATTGCCCCAGTTAAAAAGTAACCAAAAAATGTTGATAAGTTTTCAGTGTATTGGCAAATATACATAAGAATTGGCTTGATAGACCTGTATTCTCAATAGGAATCCTTAATTTTATGGAAAGGCTTTATAAGTCTGGTGAAGTTGACAACAATATTTGTTTGGAGTAATTTTGGTGTCCCTTTCATCAATGTCTTCTGAATCGGACAGCACCAATTGGGAACTCTCAACCACACCATTTTATTCCTTGTTTCACGATGATTCCCATATATGAGTTTGTAGGAAAATCGGCAAAACAAATTATTTCATTAATTTGTGTGCTCCTCTCAGCCCCATTCTTGACTTGAATGATGCCACTTCGGAAAATTTAAACTACAACATTAAATTTCTCATATAATGGGGATGCCTTTATATAAGTTTGGAGGAAATTTGTGACAAGGAATGTTTCAATGAGTTTTTTGTGCCCTTTCCCACCCCATGTCTGGCTTGAACAGCACCACTTTGGTATTTTAAAACTGCACCTTTAGCCTTATATAATTAGATTTTGTGTATCATTGAGATGATCCTATATTAGTTTATTGGAAATTGGAGACAAAAAACCCAACTTTTTAACCAGCACCATTATCTTCATTGAAAAAGAAATTATACCTGACATACCCCTTTATAGTCATCTCGATGGTCTAATTTTAATTTCTTTAGCAGGCAGACATTCGTAAATATAGATATAGAATCATCCCTACAAATGAATGAGTGAGAAACCGTAAGATGTCTCTCTGTCTGTCATCTGATAATAAGAACAAACATAAAAATAGACAATTCCATTTTATTCATATAAAACTGAATCCATGCAAGAGTGAATGGTTTAAATTATTTGCTATGAATATGGAATATCATTATAATTTGCTTTTTTTTCTTTGTAGGGACTCTGGTTGTTAATTTTGTTCTGCCATTGGAGTTTGTTGGGCCAAGATGGCGAACATTTTGTGGATGTATTGGATTCTGGGCCGTTGGCTTAATGACACTGGCAATGTTAGCTTATTTCATTAGAGATTGGCGACATCTAACAATTACATGTGCTCTGGCGGGTCTCCCAGTTCTTCTGTTTTGGAAGTAAGATATTTATTCTATCTATGGATTCAATTACGACTCTCTTTCTTCTTGTCTGATTGTATATGCAGCTCCTGTTTCTAAAGTGCGTGCAGTTATAACTGAAATGTTTGTAATCTTTTATTATAATGTATGTAGTGCATTATAGAAATTATCTTCATATATTTTGGTTACAACTTAATCAACAGAAAATTTGTTCTTAACCCTTTCATGCCGGGAGATGGGCTGGTGCAGCATTAAAAATTATGTGCGAGTGCATTCTCTTATATATGCGAGTCTCCCATAGGGAGTCTCGCATATATATGAGAATGCACTGGCTTACAAGGTCAAGTTAGATATTGTTAGGCCAATGTATTTTGTTATATATGCGAGTCTCCCATAGGGAGCCTCTCAAAAATTACTGGCTTATAAGGTCAAGGCAAATATTGTTAGGCCAATGTATTCTCTTATATATGTGAGGCTCCCTATGGGAAACTCGCATATATAAGAGAATGCATTGGTAAAGGGTTTTCGTAAAATTTCAGGAAGCTTCAGTCATGGAAGGGTTAAATAGGCTTCTTCCATCTGCATATTTAAAACAACAATTTCTTGTCTGTGAGGGTGACATTGTATTTACTAACTAAATTTTACAGTTCCTACAAGAGATAATACGAATTAGATGTAATTTATTAGGTGTAAATTTTAGACACTTTATATTCCAATTAGATATACAGATTTAATTTTATTTTTACATGTCCGGTCACACCAATATTGTATTGAGCATTTCATATACAGTACTGTCCTCAATAATCGACTCCTTAACCACAGCAGAATTATGGGTAACTTTTCAGGATTTAGTTGGAAATATGGCTTGTTGATATTCATTGGAAAGCTCTCAGTGAGAGCTTTCCGATGAATGGCAACAAACCATATTTCCGACTAAATCTTGAAAAGTTACCTATAATTCTGCTGTGGTTAAGGAGTTGATTGTTTAGGGCATTACTGCATTTATTAGTGTTTTTCTACATTTCCTACAGATACATTCCAGAAAGCCCTCGGTGGTTGTTGAGTAAAGGGAGGAAATCAGAAGCCATACAGATTATCACTGAGATGGCTGAGTACAACAAGAAACCAGTCCCTTTAATCGATACTCTTGATGATTTCATGCAGGTAATCTAGGCATGGAATACAGAGGCTTCTTGTTAACCCTTCCATGACTGGAGCTTCCGGAAATTTTGTGAAAACCCTGTGCCAATGATTCGATACAATTTGAATCAGGACAGCCGATTTTGAAACAAATCAAATCAGATGAAAGATTCCGAATCATATCGAATCAAATCTATTTGGAGGGCCCTACTAGTATATGGGATCCAAATAAAATAATTTAAATAAATCCAAAATAAACATTTTTGCCATCCTGTATGATACTTAAAACTGTTATGTATGACCATATGCTTATTTATGTTTATTAAAAATTTGGAACTTAACCTCCTCGCAGCTATGACGTCCGTAAATATTACGGACATAAAAGTGCACGCCATGTGTTATATGGTCCGTAGGTACTATGGACCTACTTAAGCAAACTAGCAGTAGGCCATTATTCATAAATTGAACTCAGAGATTGATGCATTGGAATAACTTTATCTCAAAGTTTCAAACAGTGTATGATGTTCCACGATTAAGAACGATAATAACCTTTCAACCGAGTCAGATTTATGGTTCTTGTGATATTCCCTAGGGAGCTGCGAATATTCGAGATACGATTCGATGTCGATATCGGACACCCGATTCGAGATCGACACCGAATCGGTCTGCTGATTCGGATATTTTCAAATCGGTGTTACTTTGCTGTAATCTCGTTTTTTTTCATCTAAATAACACATGCCAAATGACCTGAACTCCCATAAATTGAAGCACAAGGTTGGCAAGTTAGCTAACGTAGGTAATTTTGAATGTATGCCGTTCAGAATAGACGTGCATTATGCAAATTATGTACTTTGATCACAACCCGTGACGGTGATCAATCGCCACATATTGGTAATGTATGAACACTATGTAAATTGTCCACAATCGTGATCTCTAGATGCGGAACTCAATTGATACCTTATGTTTAGAACTTCAGATATCCAATTCAGATTATATGAATTAAATTCAATGTCAGGCGCCCTTGTGAGCGACAAAACATAGATTGGAATGAACAGAAACAGTGAGATGTTCTTAAATGGACATCATCGTGTGCGACCAGTTATCTGCGACACTGCCGGCAGAATTCCTATAAATTTACTACTTACAGTTTCTGTTTCCCGGGATATCGAGCGTGTTGCACCAAGTTTCGGTCCATTGAATCTTGTTGATAACATTTAACACTTGTAATTTGTGCCTGTTTTCTGGGACCCCCTCCGTAAAGACAACTACTGTGAATATGTGATGTAGATGTTTGATCTATTGTGCAGTGAAGAGTTTAACATATAACTACCATTGATATCGGACTACAACAGGGTACCCATGTCCACTTGTGTCAAATCTTTATTATCTTTATTAAATAATGTAGACAAGTGACTTCTATTCCATGGGGTTTGTGATACATTGATTGAACTCTCTTTAAGTGTCTTACTGTCACTTCTTACGAGACTGAGAGTGACTTGCCTATGTCACGATTTTCCTTTTAAAAAACCACAAGTTTCAACGGATCTTTAATGAGATTAACATTGTTATATAGTATCTAGTGAATTTTGCAGTTTTTTGTCATGAGACACCGAAATACACACTGGTAAACAATGTCAATCACTAGCTGGTTTGATTCAAGATTCGATTCGATGTCGATATCAGGATGGAGATTCAATATCGAGATTCGAATCGATGCAAAATTCCCGATTCGCAGATCCCTAATATTCCCGTTATATTTTCCCACTGGAAAATGGCAATGTCAAACAGCCCAGCACACATCGTCATAACGTCATTTAGCAGCGAAGAGGTTAAGTCTGGCTAATCATACTGGAGCCCTATCAGAATTGCTTGAGCTATCACTCAGGTCAGGCAAAGAAAGTCCAAACATGTTGCTGGAAATCTGTATCTCCGTCAAAGGTATCTTGCCCACTGAACTATATGGTATATTATCCCAAGTAGGAGGGGTTAACTCTCTGAGTTGAAAAAAACGTACGGAAATTCTATGGTACATATCTTCTGTCATGTTCATGACCCGTGTAATCACGTGGTTTCTGACACGTAGTGAAAGAAGCGCCATATTTTTTTTCCCTCCTCACCAGGACAGGTGCAAAAAGAATCTCTCACAAAGAATACGAAGCTAAGTTGCAGTTTGTATAGCAAAAACAGTTTTGTTTTTGTTTTATACAAACAACATTATTTCTTTGCTTATAGTTGAAAATTATGTAACGATTCACATAAAGATTACGACGGTTTGTTCCGAATATAATAAATCGGAATGGGATGACTCGTTTCGTTTTAACCGACTTTGTCTTCCATAATTTTAATCGGTCAATGATTTAATATCCGTTTTCTGTGCAGACAATATGCATTTCTGGCCTATTAAAGGCAGAACATTCGAGGCACCATTGGATATGACTAAAGACGCTGATCGTTTTCTTTATAAAAAATCTATGGCATACAGGTGACGTGTTATTTAAGTTACCACGTGCGTTGACGGTGGTTAAAGGTATCACGAAATTAGGTGACTTATTTTCGAGTTCATTTTTTCGTTTGACGGCTTTCTTTATACGTTGACAATCATCGTCTGGTGTACAACTGACGGAAAAAGCAGTGTTTACACGCTTGTGAAATAGGCTGATAGGATTGTAAAATCCCGAATGTCACTTTGAACCTTTTTCACCCTGGATGATTAACAATGGGGCCGTTACTGCCTTGGTTGCCACATGGTAACATAACACAACAGGTGTATTTGTGATTGTTCGCAATCACATTAATTACTTTCACAGGACTGCTAATCGAGGTAAGACCAGGTTCATGAATCGCCTTCCCCGTAGCTCCCCTTGAAGTCGCTTCCCTCGTTTCGAGGTCCCAAGAGTTGAGAACGAAAGTCGATATATAGGGTTCCTCTAATGGCGTAATTAGCACTCAGAGCGATAGTCACACCACACAGGACGCGGGTTGGGGCTACCCATCGAACCTGTAGCTCACACGAGTTGCTTCCCCTAGGACACGGACAAACTCGCGGGGAAGGATCCAGAGAATTTTTGTTTGGGGAAACCTGTTCTGTATTTGAGTATGTGCCCATATAAATTTGGATGTTAAAATATTCAGTACTGGATACTTGATTGTGCAAATAAAGGCTCCATATTATAGACTGTGGGCTGATGATTTGCATTACTAGGACATTTTGTTGAATTGTCGAAAAATTCCTTGACAATATGGAAGATCCAACTGGAATAAATACTATCTACATGGAATTTGGGGACATTTGGGTCTCTATAGTTTGGGCACCCAAACCTGTAACAGGTATCAAAACATCCCTGTATCCTTCTCTGACTTGCCGATATATCGTGTTCCTCTAATTGGCGTAATTAGCACTCGGGGCGATAGTCACACCAAACAGGCGCGGGTTGGGGCTACCCATTTAACCCATGAGTCACATTGGTGCGCTCCCTGGACTATCGAATGGGACGTCAATCTGCTTCTGCGGGTCGACTGTTGACGTGCCCCGGACGGCTGTGACCACTGAGCTCTACTAAAACACTCGACACACGCCGTCCATCGCTACAAGTCGTCATCTCGGGGTCAGCGCGGCTGGGGGATACACCCTCGGTAATCCCTGACCATGCTCTCCGGTGCCTTATGATCATAGTGTGTGGAAGTTTGGGCTAAAATTACTAGTCGAATGGCCATTTTACTTAGTCTCAATTCAAATTAGGAGATTTTTTCTCAAATTATTACATTTACGCAATTATTTGGCACCTGAAAGTTTATCCTCCATGCCTTCTGCCCCAGCTGGGCTTGGAATGGGTTCACAGTTCACAGGCTTGTTTCCTCCTTATTATAAGTCCCCACTTCCGGGGGCTTAGCTGACAGGTTACTGGCCGCATTCTGGCCAACAGCTGCCAGTAACTTCGGGTTTGATTTTAAATGAAAACAAAAGATCTTATTCCCTCACGCCATTATAGCAGGAAGCTTGCTTGGGAACTGGTACCTACTAACCTCCCATCGCCAGTTCGGTCGATTGGATATCGGGATCGGTCCTGCTGCTGCTCCACCCCGAGATGTACAGGCTCTGGACATTCCTCCGGGGTCCCCAATGACCAGACCTCACATGCAATTAGAAATGAAGCTTGTCGTGGTGTATTGTGCTGTTAACACTCCATCAACGGATGGAGATCAGGATCAGATCGAGCAGTCGCTCCAGCACGAGGTGAAAGGGCTTTCGACATTCCTTTCGGGTCACCTTTACATGCGCTTACGAGGGAGCTCAGTTAGTTTTTCAGGGTTCTCTGATGCAGCCAAGCGCAGGAAGAAATTTAATGTCGAATTTTGATTAGCAAATAATCTCAGATTGACATGATTTGATAGCATTGTTTTACAATCATTTACAATTTAACAGAACATCAGAGTGATTTCCCTTGTTTCGAGGGTTCCAAGGAAGCGATAGAAACCTTTACGACCAGGACACTGTCACTTGTCGATGTATAGTGTTCCCTTCATTGGCGTAATTAGCACTCAGGATGATAGTCCCGCCAAACAGGTCGCGGGTTGGGGCTACCCATCGAACCCATTGGCCGCATTTGGTGGGCTTTCTGGACTATTGACAGGGACTCCAAGTCGGATACTACGGGACGACTGTTGGCATACCCTGGGACAGTCAAATGAGGAAATAGGATACAAGTTGCATGGCTTTTGTTAGCATTTGGGTAGCAACTTGCCCTGTGATGCCGGTCAGTTTGTACCCTGCTTAACGTCGTCAGAGATTGGTGGTTATGCCATCGGACTGCACACTGGGCGACCTGGGTTCGACCATCCTGAGAGGTATTCAACCATTTTACTGTTCTCGGGTTGGGATGTGTTCAACTTCTTGCCTTATAAGTGGTTGCTTCTTTCCATGTTCCATCCAGCTCTTTCATGGTCACGGGCTTTGCTGGAGAATGTCTATAGTCATTCATATCACTAGATTAGTATATGACTCTCGCCCTTTCATTTTCCTGACCTTTTAAGACGTGTTCTGGACTGGTTCGGGTGCTCGATAGGGTAACTATTTACATCTCGATTTGGGACGCAAGAATCAGAGATAAACAAGCATACATGCTTTATCTCCGACCTCGCTGTGTTTCCGTAATAGATACGAATGACATATATTTTGTCTTCAGGTTGCTTTCAGTGCTCACTCAACATGGATTTCACTTTTGTTGTCCAGTCATACATCAATGAGTCCATTATCCATGGTTCGACATATGCTCATTTTCAGAACACTGTTTACATGAGGTCTCGTTCAGCACCCCACTCGGTCCTTTGCTGACCTCAGCGATTGCCAATGCAGGATAATGTTGCACCTGTGGGGCAGCATATGAATCGTGTTGGGCACAATTCATAAAGTTTCATTACATACCTGCCGTCGGTTTCTGCTGGTTTTGGGCTTGTGCCACAATCCTGATGCCTCGTTAGTCCAATTTTTGTTTTTGTGGATTTCCACCTTAACGATATTGGAATTTCGGTTCCTGGATGCCTTTCTGTCATGGATTCAGTAGCCTGTGATTGGTCAGTTGGGTTTAACTGTGTGGGTGTGCATTTCCATATTTGGGAACGTCATCAGGGAAAAAATGTCATGGCTTATTACATCTTAGTCGGTCATATCTCGAACTCCAGGCTTCAAACTAAGTTTTCTGCTGTGAAACTCCAATTCTGAGCCCTGTTCTTCATACGGCCTGAGCCTTGCAACGTATGTCTGTGTAATACCCATTCGCTTCCCGTCAGGCTATTGGTCAATGCTACCTCCTCCTTATCGACAATGGCATGTCTCCAAGTAGTTGGTGTCGGGCCCTTTCTTGGGAGCTTGCAGCTGGTTTTTCATCAGGCTCTCATCGTGTACTGTGACACGGCCCAACCCACTCAAGATTTGGGTCGGGGTGGGTTCTATTGTTTTTAAGGGGGGGTCTTCGTTATTACTTGCGGCTTTTGCTGCATGGGTTAGCCTGTTAGGTGCGGTATTAGTATTTAGCCATCCCTGGGTTTATAATACCCGGCTGGGGATTTCTTGTCAACGGGTATTTTTCTATTTCCATTTCCTTAGAACATGGATGCTTCTCCCCTTTCGGGGGGGGGGGGGGGGGGGGGGGGGGGGGGGGGGGGTGTTACCCGTACCTTTCCCGGCAAGTACTCGGCTGATACATTATTAGCCCTAAGTTCCGATGTGAATGTCGTATCCGACTATCCATCTCCAGGTCTTCTGAAGCTGTTTACTTTACTTGCAGGGGTCTTAAACTCTTAAGTGGCCACTTTTTGTTCGTTTGTGAATGCTGACAGGTATTAGTTTAGGATGGAATATTACATTGGCTTATGGTCCTATTGTGCATGTGTGTATATATATATATATGTATATACATATATATCTATATGTCTGTGCATGTGTATGTATATATTGTAGGTTATCAGGTCAATCCAGTTCTTTGATTCAGATGCATAGCGGTGTTTTTGTTTCCTCGTGGCCTCCACCTGTTAGAAAATTCTATGCTTTACCATATAGTTCAGTGGGCAAGATACCTTTGACGGAGATACAATATTTTCATAAAAAAGTAAAATATATATCTCCTAGAAGTATCTTGCCCACTGAACGCTGAGCTCCCTCCCAGGGTTTCGCACCCACCCCGCTCACGAGGAATGTCCTACTGGGGATAAAAAATATGGTGCTTCTTTCACTACGTGTCAGAAACCACGTGATTACACGGGTCATGAACATGACAGAAGATATGTACCATAGAATTTCCGTACGTTTTTTTTCAACTCAGAGAGTTAACCCCTCCTACTTGGGATAATATACCATATAGTTCAGTGGGCAAGATACTTCTAGGAGATATATATTTTACTTTTTTAGGAAAATATTGTTTTGGTCCTATGACAAAATTACATGTTCTGAATTTGATCCCAATGCATTTCTAGCTTTCTCCTCCCCTTGTGATTTCCTACAGCATCACAGTGTTGCTTACTCTGAAATTTTCGCAATTTTCAACAAGTGTGGTCATGGATATTTTCTCAATTTGAGGTCATAGCCTCTTATTTGTAGAGCATTTGAGTTGGAGAAATATTATATGATTGATGGTCAAGTGTAACAGACCATCCTGTACTGTTATTCAACCTGGGCAACCTTATTGACTTCAGTTGAAATGTCCACCCTGAACTCTTATTCCGCCCTGTATGCTTATTTGGACTCGGAGAGTACTAGTATTCACAAGTTGGGTGACTTGGATTCAGATTTGTTGAAACTTAGTTGAGCAGTCAAAAAGTGGTGGATGCAGAGGACATAACTTTCTTTTCTTTAACTTTATTGTTCTCCAAAATATGTGGTGAATCATATCCTAAAATATCCAAAAGCTTTAGGCCTTTTCTGTATAATGGATCCCTCGTTGAGAGGGTGATATTCAGCTTGATTGCACAGTTTATTGCTCAAAAAGGCATACCTTTCTCGTATTTAAATTCTCGCAGTACTATTTTTCGTACACCTGTCGGGTGCAAGAATGCTATAAATGTTGATGAGTTACATATACACATTACGGAAGGTTGGACCAAATATTAGGCTTATAGGACTATATTTTACTTGCAGGCAACCAACATCAAAACCCTAACTGATACGTATGCCATAATTATATAGCAACATATTGTGGTCACATCATTAAATGGGGGAAATACTTGTAAGAAATACACATTGCAAACTATAAAAGATGCACGAAAGCACATCCCCCTATTTACAACACTGGTATTACATGTTCACCTTGACCAACAGCCTTGGTTAGTTATGTCAACACAACCAACAGCCAAGTTTTGATTTTTTTTTCTGGTGTAAGTTTCCATATGCGGTTGTGATTTTACTTCCTTTGAGTTCATTACAATTATAACTACTTCATTATCATCAAAATTATTTTGAGCATATAACACCCGTTTCACAACACATAGATGTTGCAGTTATGTTAAATTATACACGATGTAAAGCCATCGTGATGGTGTTTAATATGCACATGTATCTTCATAACGATTAAGATCTTAAGTATTTTACAAAAATAGTTTTGTCAGTTTTGAATTCGCACAGCTAGGTGCACGAATTAGAAGTACGCGAATTCAAAACTGAGCGAAAAATAGTACTGCATGAATTTAAATACGAGTAAGGTAGCTTGGAAAGTTGTCACATTTTTCTCCATCAAAACCACTGAAGCCAGTTTGCTATCACTGCACCAGGAATGAT